>BRDA01083154.1:0-26744 GCA_036984385.1 Crenuchus spilurus | reverse complement strand
TCATCTGCCTTGGAAGGAATTTAACTTGTGAAACACACACACACACACACACACACACACACACACACACACACACACACACACACACTAGTAAACAGTAAGCACACTTGCTGAGAGTGAACAAATCACCCAAATTTTACCTGGGCACCTTGGATAAGGATGCCCAACTCTGTCAACTTCAGTCATGCTCTGGCAGTTCAGGGGACTGAACTAGAGACATAGTTCACAAGCCCACAGTTGGCCTAATCTGAATGCTGAAATAAATCTGTCTACCTTTGATATGAACAAAGCAGATGCCCTAATGTAACCTAATTTGTCCATTTTTGGCTTCAACTGTATATAAAAGCACTTATAATAATATTTAAAAATGTTTTTGTGCTTTCAGTTTCTATTACTGATCACTAAAACAAGCACAGACAGAGGTAGCCACAGCAGGGCCTGTAGTATGAAGTAAGGAAGTGAGAGACTGCCAAATAACACCGCAAACATTTCCTGAGAATTTTTTTTAAACACTTGATTACTAATGAAGAAGGAAACAGAAGGTCATGTCTGATTCAAATGGGAACATTCCCTTAATGACTTACTGGAACCAAAACCCTTTTTGGGACAGGATGTCTCCTGGGTCTCAAAGTAATGATCATCAGACTAATATGCTGCATATTTATAACATATATATTACAACATTTGAGTTGCATTTCACAAGAAAAACAAAAAGTATACTGTGAGAAATCTTAAATAAAGTCACCTGCAATGAGGTATAAAATAATCCTATTTTATGTTTACTTCTAAATTTAAAAAAACAATGTAATGTTTAAAATTATTGGCATAGTGGCTGGTATAAGATAATACTGCAACACTACTGGTTTTGCACATGGCAGCAGTGGGTACAGTTCTCCAACCTGGCAAACAAACCATGCTATAGCATTAAATGTCCTTGGAGAAGACTCCTAACTCTACACTTACCTTAATTTGTTTTGCTTTGGATAACAGCAAGATGTGAGATGAGTGATAATCCATACCAAAATACAATAAATGATACAGACCATATATTTGTCTTTAAATATATGTCTTTAAATTCATGTGGAGCTAAAAACAGGTAGTGTACAGCTGAAGGCGAAGAGCATCTGGTGAAGATGTATTAAACTCTATTATTTATTTATATTAATATTATTTTATTTATTTCTATCTATTATTTATAAATATTATTAAATATTGATCTGAATGAGATCTGAAAATATAGATCAGAGCAGAGACGAAGGAAAAGGGAATACAGTACCATGTTTTAAATACTAAAAAAACAACAACGTACAATTATGTATTATTATACACTATGATGATATTATTATTATTATTATTATTATTATTATTATTATTATTATTAATAAAAAACATATTTTTTATTATTAATAAAATAAAAAAAGAAACTGAATGGCAGATTGAATGAAGATTAATAGAAGATATAAAGATGTTTTTAAATGTCTATAAACATCTCTCCTGACTAAAATCACTTATAGTATCAATAAAACTCAATACTTTACTTCTGAAGCAGACTATCCAAGAGTTGTTTAAATAGATTTATTCGGATCCTGTAATAATCCCCAGCAACTCCTAACTTCTCCTTAAACATGGTGTTTTGAAACCTGACCCCTCAGAGGAAGACATACACATTTTTTTTCCTGATCACATTATTTTTTTGCATAAGGTAGTTTCCTAAGAACAGCTGGTCAGGCTGTTGATTCTGTTTAACCATGTTTTATACTGACCTGGTGAATCACCATTTACTGCTGACTTGATAAATCCTCAAAGCATTTTGACATTTGGGCTACCTGCTCCCATTCATGTCGGGTCCTGCAAGCGCACCCTCACCTCCCTTCTCCATGTTTCCTCAAGAACTGCATTAACTGACACTAGTCATCATGGATGGGGTAGTTATGGGAAGAGACGGTGACAGCTTTGAGTAAACCCAATCACAACTCCTTCACGGACACACATATCCTACCAGTTTTAGTCACATTCTACTGCTCATAACATAAAAGGCCAGCCAACAGAGGCTATGTAAAATACTTTTGGGAACATATGTACTTGTGGGTGAAGATGGCACCCCTCCAAAAAATGTAAGACAAACAAAATCTTAGAAGTTGAGATGTAATGGAAAATGAATGATTTTGTGCACTCTATAGCCTCTTGTTCTAGCACCAAATACCCCCTCAGTCAGGTAAATTAAATTTGATCACCTCACATGTCCTCAGGGTCTACAAAAAATGATACCCTTCCCTCCGAATGATGAACACAAATTAGCACCTCTGCTTATTTGTAATTGATTCAGATGCATACATCATTTCCACATTAATGAAATCCTGGTTTATTTTACAGCTTACTCAGCTTATTTACTGTTTTTGTCCCCCATAATCATGTTGACATCATTTAGTGATGTGTAAATGATGATTTTTCACTGTAGGCACCAGCACCTATCTCAGTGTGACTCATTGTGAGACTATTGTGTTAAGGAACAAGACAAATAATTAGCATGTAATTGTAGGCTTCTTCAGTTCCTGGCACTGCATAAAGCATTAAACAGCAGTCAATAAAATTACTGAGCCGATCATTTTCCATTCCTGAGGTAGAAAACTCAAATGCTACTGAGATGGAACGGCTCTATTCTGTTTCTCTTCTGTGGAATCGCTCTGCCATGGTTGGGAGACTAAGCAAATGCAGAATTAGTGTTAATATGCTTGCAGTGAAAATGAGTGTGCCCGTCGTTTCGTTCCCTCACTCCCCCCCCCCTCTCTGACAGCAAATTACTGTTGTTAATAATTGAAGGGCCTTTGATTATCATTTTAACATTAGCTAATTGGATGGTTGAGAATGATGGATTACCTTTCATGAACAAAATGCGAGTAATTACACTCCCCAATGCACACAGAACACCCTACAAGGCGAGCAGCAGGAAAAGAAAAGCACATCAAAGCCAGACAGAGAGAACAGCCACCATATTCTTCCCCTCACACTCCAGTGCTGTCTTACTTGGCACTGATTCAGCAATGTTGGCTCAAACTGACTCACTGTAGTCAGTTACCTGCATTGGTAATGTGATAAGCAGGTGGTTTTTGATGTAGCATACAAGAAATATTAATTATGTGATATCATGTTCCTCTTTTGCAAACTGATATGTTCTTTAAAAAGAGGAATTATATTCTAAACAAATGCATTTTACTTATAGTAGTTAGTGCACACAGAATTGTAATGGGAAGTCAAAACACACATGGTTAGCTGTTAGACATTTTCATAAAGTGTTTCATAAGGTATTAATATCACTTTATTATAAAGTGACCAGATTTAAAAAATGAAAATTAGATATCTTCAGTATGGTGAATGTATACAGTACCAGTCAAAAGTTTAGATCTTCTGGACATTCAGTGGTTCTTCATGATGTAAAAATGTTCTGTATTGTAGATTAAGACTAAAGTCATCTAAACTATGAATAAATACATCTGTTATTATTTAGTAAACAAACAAGTAAACAATCCAGAATATGTTTATATTTGACATTCTTCACAGTAGGCACCTCTTGCTTAGATGCAGTTTTCTTGGCATTTTCTCAGTCAGCTTTATGATGTAGTCACCTGGAATGGCTTTCAGTTAAAAGCTGTGTCTTGTCAAGAGCTCATGACTTGCATTTCTTGCCTCTTAATGTGTTTGAGACATCAGTTGTATGTCTACTTTTAAGTAAAATCTAAAACATGTTTTGGTTTGTTTAACACTTTTAAGTTTACTACATGATTCATGATGTGTTCACTCAGAGTCTGGATGACTTCAGTGTTCATTTATAATGTAGGAAAAAAATAAAACAATAAAATAATTGAATAAGAAGGTGTGTCCAAACTTTTGACTGATGCTGTATATATACAGTATATATGTGTAATATCTGTGACATAAAAAGTGACATTAAAGTAGAATGTACACTTATACAAGGCAGCCCACCTATCGCCCAGTAGTATGAATCAAATCTTGAAACAATCCCTTGTTACACACTAGCTTAATTTGTGTCTTGAAATTTGTGCCATTTGGGAAATTTGACCTCCGCATTTTACCCATCCTTGCAGTTAAACACACACACACACTAGCAGGGCCATGCAGAGACCTTTGGAGAGGCAGGTGCTCAAAGTCAAAAGGGGGCACATGGACTACGAATTTGAAACATCATACAGAAACATACCTTACAATATACTGTAACATTGATTTGTAGCAACCCAAATTCATAAAGAATGGAAGGTTATAAAAGTTACATATTTTATATTTATGCATATTATATTTAATTTGTGTGTATACAAATACCGGCAAACCGTCCGGCACCTCAGGAGGAAAAAGCAGTACTCTACCAACACTGTTTACAGTGCCAGTTGGGAGCTGTTGACCTCGACTGAGGATATTGTCGCACAGTGGAAGGAATACTTTGAGGATCTCCTAAATCCCTCTGTCATGTCTTCCTTTGAGGAAGCAGAGGCTGATGACTCAGGGGTGGACTCGCCCATTACCCAAGCCGAAGTCACTGAGGTGGTTCGCAAAACTCCCCAGTGGCAAGGCAGCAGGAGTGGATGAGATTCGTCCTGAGTATCTTAAGTCTCTCAATGTTGTGGGGCTGTCTTGGTTGACACGCCTCTGCAACATCGCATGGCAGTCTGGGACAGTGCCTCTGGAGTGGCAGACTGGGGTGGTGGTCCCACTTTTCAAAAAAGGGGACCGGAGAGTGTGCCCCAATTACAGGGGAATCACACTTCTCAGCCTTCCTGGTAAGGTCTACTCTAGGGTACTGGAAAGGAGAATTCGGCCAATGTTCGAACCTCGGATCCTAGAGGAACAATGCGGTTTTCATCCTGGCCGTGGAAGACTGGACCAACTTTATACCCTTCATAGAGTGCTCGAGGGTTCATGGGAGTATGCCCATGTGTTTTGTGCATCTGGAGAAGGCATTCGATTGTGTCCCTCGTGGTATTCTATGGGGGGTGCTTCGGGAGTATGGAATCCGGGGCCCTTTGTGAAGGGCTGTCCGGTCCCTGTATCATCGGAGCAAGAGTTTGGTCCGCATTGCCAGTATTAAGTCAGACCTGTTTCCAGTGCATGTTGGACTCCGACAGGGCTGCCCCTTGTCACCGGTCCTGTTCATAGTCTTTTTCTGGACAGGATCTCAAGGCTCAAGGGCCACAGGGAGTCCTGTTTGGAGACCATAGGATTTCATCTCTGCTATTTGCAGATGATGTTGTCCTTTTGGCATATTCAAGCCGGGACCTTCAGCATGCACTGGGGCGGTTTGCAGCCAAGTGTGAAGCAGCTGGGATGAGAATCAGCACCTCTAAGTCCGAGGCCATGGTTCTCGACTGGAAAAGGGTAGCTTGCCCTCTCCAGGTGGGTGGAGAAGTCTTGCCTCAAGTGGAGGAGTTCAAGTATCTCGGGATCTTGTTCACGAGTGAGGGAAGAATGGAGCGTGAGATTGACAGACAAACTGGTGCAGTCTCCGCAATGCGGTCACTGCAGCAGTCCGTTGTGGTGAAGAAGGAGCTGAGCCAAAAGGCAAAGCTTTCGATTTACCGGTCAATCTACGTTCCTACTCTCACCTATGGTCATGAGCTCTGGGTAATGACCGAAAGAACGAGATCGCGGATACAAGTGGCTGAAATGAGTTTCCTCTGCAGAGTGGCTGGGCGCTCCCTTAGATGTAGGGTGAGAAGCTCGGTCACTCGGGAGGAGCTCGGAGTAGAACCGCTGCTGCTCCACAAAGAGAGGAGCCAGCTGAGGTGGGTCGGGCATCTGTTTCGGATGCCCCCTGGACGCCTCCCTAGGGAGGTGTTCCAGGCATGTCCCCCCGGGAGGAGTCCCCGTGGAAGACCCAGGACACGTTGGAGAGACTATGTCTCTCGACTGGCCTGGGAACGTCTCTGTGTTCCACCCGAGGAGCTGGCTGAGGTGTCTGGGGAGAGGGAGGTTTGGGTTTCCCTACTCAGACTGCTACCTCCACGACCCGGCCCCGGATAAAGCGGCTGTTAATGGATGGATGGATGGACAAATGTTCTAAACAAGTTCTGATTGGTTTAAATGAGAGGCTGAGAAAATCACAATTCAAATTCTTCTAATTAATTATTATTGTTGTATTTATACTAATATAGTCCAAAATTAGGTGAATAAGCATGTACATTGTATAGTTTTAGTGAAATAACCTGCCTCATTGCCTCTAGAAACATTCATGTAGGAAAAACACTGCAAGTAAAATTATACATATACATAATATATAATATACATATCACTTATACATCTCTCTGATGCTCATGACAAAAGAAACATACAGAAACAAAAAGAAGCGACACATACAGGCATACAGACATACTTTTCCCCCTCAGCACGCTGTGTGCTTAATTAGCAGCTATAACTTATCAGTGTGTGCAGAGTCAGACGCACACAGGATGCTGCTCACTTGACTAAATTCGTCAGTCTTCTTGCAAAAATATACCGTGGCGTGCACATACACCGTTGCAAAACCTACTCAGCAGACCATCAGTTGTATGGCATCATAACAGGCTCAGCTTAAGCGTAAACGTAAAACAGGTATTGTAAACGTAAGTTTTAAGTATCATAAATATAAATCTGTAGATGAAACTGTAAAATCATAAATTAAACACAGTCATAAATGAAAAATACTGGTTGTAAATGTAATACTTACACTTTCACTTCTGTCCTGTCCGAGGATCTAACAACTTATGTTCATGTATGCTTTGTTTATGATACTGCATGACATAATTAAAATAAAGAGGCTACATTTTGAATATTTCAGTCATATGTGCAGGCTGATATGATGAGAGGTGGACACGTGCAGATAAAGATGAAATCTGGTTTAATGAATTGCTGAAATGACACACAAGCTTACAAAAGAACAAAACTGGCTCAATTAACAAAATAAACAGATCACTCTGGCGACTAAACAATTAGAAGACTATCAAGACAAAACAACTAGCAACTAGACAAAAGCACAGAAGGGTATAAATAAGAGACATAATCAGAGACAGGTGGAAACAATGATGGGCTGGGCTAGACAGGATGAAACATTAAACGGACAAGACCACTCAAGACGTGACACTATGCTATTTTTTGGCATGCCGTGAGTCTCAGAAACAGTATGTGATACAGTATGTCAACTTCACCTTGTGACATATCCCCAATAAAAGGTCCACACCATCAGTTACACAATGATTACACACCAAAATATGATTACAGAGTCTGAGTCTGTAGACTTTTGATCTCTGTTTGTGCTTATCTGTTAAGATATGATAGGCCAGAGGACACGGGCGCCGAAATCCAGTGAGGGCAAGATGGTCAGTGGGAAGGAGACTCTGCGTCTGCGCTCAAAAGGAACAGCAACTGTACAGGAAATAGTGAGTTCAAGGCCTGATGCAGTCACTGACCAGCTGACCATCAACATGATGAGTCATAATGAAAAACAAGGAAAAGTGCCAAATGTTGAAATGTTTTTGAATTTTTGATTTGAGAACATTTGGATTGTTTACTCAAGTGATTCATTTGGCCATTCACACTCCACGAGAAATGTTATTTATTTTGGACATTTTTAGGGCAAAAATCTTAAGATCATTGGATCATTTTCTTTCAGTAACTAATTTAATGACATTTAATCCCAGTCTTCTGAAAGCTTTACAGTATTAAGATCATAATACTATTACATATTTATCTTCTCCTCCCATCAGCCCAGCGAGTTTGAGGAAAAGGCCATAAAGAAGGTGGATGATCTTCTAGAGAGTTACATGGGCATACGGGATCCAGAACTTGGTGAGTTGTAATATGATTTTGACAGATGCTCTCCTCAAAGCAGCTGATACTGAATCAGTGAGGCCTGACACCCCCACGTTTCCCAAACTCTCACTGAACAGCATAGGCATACAACACATACCAGTGTCTTGTTCTAAAAATGCATTCTATTTAAGATTTGGCTAAAAGTCATTGTACATAAAACAAAAATGCTCTTTATAAAGATGAAGAATTTTCTCAGACTAGGAGAATTGGAATGGTAATTTACTACACAAACTCCACAAAGAAATATAATAAAATGTCTACTACAACCCAAATCAGGAAAAGTTGGGACAGTATGGAAAATGACAAAAATGTCACCGTAAAAGCTCAAATACACAAATAAACAAACAAACAAAAAACAAATCAGACAAATCGGTATTGCAGATTTTTTGTGGAAGAATTGGTCACCATGTACTCCAGACCAAAGATGAAAAAGACCATCTTGAATATTAGCAGCAAAAGTCCAAAAGCCGTGGTCTGTCATTGTATGGGGTTGTGTCAGTGCCATTGGCAAATGTCATTTATATTTCTGAAAAGTGCATTAACATTTTAGAGCAACATATGATGTCTTCAAGACAACAATGTTTCTGCATATTTTTCAATAAGACAATGCAAAACCACATTCTGCACACATTACAAAGGCATTGTTGCAGAGGAAGATGGTACTGCTTGCAGTCCTGACATGTTCCCAATAGAGATTTTGAAACAAAAAAAACATTGCCATGATAACTCCATACTGGTGCACACCTTAAGGATGGAACAAATTGCTTGGTGTCTTCAGTGATAAAATGTGTTTTAAATGTTGTGAAAAGGAATTAAACTGTATTAAATGCTATATCAACCTAACTTTTTTGAACTGTGTTGAAGGCCTGAAATGCAGGAATTGAAGTATATTAACAAATGTAATGAAGTTGACCTGACAAAACATGATATCTTGGGTTCATACTATCTGCAATGAAATAAACATTAATATAAGAAACAGTTTTTTAAATTCATATTTTCCATATTATCCCAACTTCATCTTCATCTTCAACTTCAAGTTTATTGCAACTGATGAGCCAAGACGAGTTTAGTGTCTGAGTTTGGCTTCCTTGTTTTTCTACAGGAGCTTTGAGAATAATAGTACATAAATCTAAGACAGCCAAAAGATTTTGGGTGAAATAACACCTTTCACACATGGAGTTTTATTGGGAATTTATTGGTTTGGACCATGCATTAAGAAAGATACCCTGGGATACTTTGAGGTGGAGGTCTGGGCAACTTCTACCAAGTCCTCTAGAAGTGTGCAAACTTTTTCATGGGAAGCAGGAGGTGAAGATGGAATTTTTAGGGAATTTATTGGAAGGAGGAAGATCATCAAACCTGGTTCTCTTCCTAAACTTTGGAAATATCATCAGGAACAAAGAAACACGTGGTGAGAATTGGTGAGTAAATGTATCAGCATGGAACCTACTACATGTCATAAGGCTGTGGCTGAAGAGAAGACAGAAGACAATGAGATCTACAAAACGTGACTTTTATTAAGAAGAATGTGAAACAAACTGCAGTTGTGAACGGGAAAGAAAAACTGACATGACGTGACGACATATACAACAACCTGGCTTGACGTACAATGACGAACGAGGACTGGGACACAATGGGAAGGCTTTCTATGAACGATTAGACATAAATGAGAAAGCAGAGCTGTGAGATCAGACAAGACAGGTGTTGAGATTGAGACATGACATGACATGGCTTTGGTGGAGACATGACGCGGACATAAACGCAACACATGGAGATCAGACCGAGACATGGGGAAATGTAAACAGAGCACGTGACAGGCCAGAGCCAGGACCAGGGATGCACCGGCAGCGGGATAGTCACACTACAATACCTGATAAACAGAAGTTTGTATTTTTTAAGCCTAGAGGTACATTATAGCTTGTATATTTTTATACTAAAATTCTTCCTTTTGGTTTTATCTACAGCAACTACCATAGTGGAGGCCGGCAAAGACAAGAAAAACCCTGATGATTTTGCTGAGGCTCTTGACACTGTCCTGGGGGATTTTGCCTTCCCTGATGTCTTTCTCTTTGATGTATGGGGAGCTCTTGGGGATGTAAAAAATGGAAGAGTTTAGATGCTTACCTTTCTTAAAACTACCTTAGTCTCCTGTCAGATTTGTCTGCTCATTTCAAACCACTGTTGTTTTTCAGAACTGTTATTTCTCAAAAAACATTGAGCTAAACTCATGAAAAGTTCAATTTCTGATCATGATTTTACATTCTTGCTTTTGATAGAAACAGATTTTCAAAGGTCACTATGATTTCACAGTATTTTTGTTATAATATTTGACTGTCACTTATAAATATTGCCACACTACAGTGGTCTCTATGCCACTTCTCTCGCTACAAACTGGCCAAGCGAACCAGAGGAACTGAGTATCTGCTTTTTAAGCAAACAAAACAGTTTATTGACATTTCTGGTGAACAAACCAGCTTAGAAAACATCCAATAATAACAAAGAACATATCAAGTGAGCTCATAAGGCAGATTTTATTTTCTAGATTCAGTAGATGCTAACTGTAAAAGAGCACGTCTAAAACATAAAAATGCAGAGTGCTTCAGCATTCTGAAGTAGGATCCCACTTGGCAGTAATTATTAGAATAAGACTTTTAAAGGTGGAAGTCCTGCCTTTGTAAGTCATAACATTGCATTATAAATGCACATTTTTCCAGACATTCCCTAAAACTCTAACTATTTTTGTTAACATTTTTTGTTGAGAGAGTGATGAATAATGGCCAGTGAAGGACTGACTAATGGGTCAGTTCATACTGACTACAGAACCACAATGGTCAGTTCTGAGTCTGCATATGTCTGCCTTTGTATGGGAAAAAGTCACTGTAGTATAGATGCCTCAGCATATCTCAACTACACCCTTAAAAGGGTTGTTTTATAAGAAAATGACAGAAATATAAACAAAGGGATTCATGGGTAAGCATGAAATACAAAGGCCACAACATTCACACATCCCAAAATTAGAACCAAAGATTAAATAATACAAGATGGCACAGGCCAATTCAAGTCTATGGGGCAAAAAGCACAGCAGTTTCAGTGTGCTTAAGATTTGTGTCATCTACTTCACCCTTCGCCCATCTTCTGGAGCAAACACTGCAGCCAGTGCTGCCCATCCGCCTAGCAGTCCAATCAAAAACTTAGAAGCCTGGTCTTATATGGCTGGAATAACAGAAAGGGGACATTGCTAAGTTGGTAGTGAAGTGGCCAGACTTGCTAATAAGGACTTTGTCTTGGCTCATGCACCTTTTCTGTCTGATCTATACATTTTATGAGGAGAAGCTGTGCTGTGCTGATTGGCTATCCAGCAGAGATGAGAACTCAAACATTATATAGGTGCCATATAGGTGCACTTTGTAGTTCTACAATTACAGACTGTAGTCCATCTGTTTGGCTGTCTACTTTGTTAGCTTCCTTTCATCCTGTTCTTCAAACATCATGATCTTCATAGGACCAGCACAGAGCAGGTATTATTGAGATGGTAGATTCTCAGCACTACAGTGACACTGATGTGGTGGCATGTAGCATGCTCTTATCCACCACCACCACTTCCATGTCACTGCAGTACTGAGAATGATCTACCACCAAAATAGTACTTGCTCTATGGTGGTGCTGACCATTAAAGAACAGCATGAAAGGAGGCTACAGATAAACAGATGGACTACAGTCTGTAATTGTAGAACTACGAAATGCAGCTGTATAGTTAATGGAGCTGATAAATGGACAAAGACAAAGAATAAAGGGTTCTAAATGGTTCTTGGACTGAGTGTGTGATTCTAGTTGTAAATGGTAAAGAACATTTACATTATATGGACATTTCAAAAATGGTTCTACAGACCTCTACTGAAAAGTTCTTTAGGGAATTGAAAGTTGTTATTTCACTCATAATCATTCCATTAAAGCACCTTTATTCATATGATTAAAATATTTCAATTATTTATACAGTGCCAGTCAAAAGTTTGACACATCCTGGACATTCAGTGGTGTTTCATGATGTAAAAATGTTCTACATTGTAGATTAAGACTAAAGTCATCTAAACTATGAATAAACACATCTGTAATTATTTAGTAAACAAGTAAACAGACCAGAATATGTTTATATTTGACATTCTTCACAGTAGGCACCTCTTGCTTAGATGCAGCTTTCTTGGCATTTTCTCAGTCAGCTTTATGAGGTAGTCACCTGGAATGGCTTTCAGTTAACAGTTGTGCCTTGTAAAGAGTTCATGACTTGCATTTCTTGCCTCTTAATGTGTTTGAGACATCAGTTGTGTGTCTACTTTGAAGTAAAATCTAAAACATGTTTTGGTTTGTTTAACACTTTTAAGTTTACTACATGATTCATTATGTGTTCAGTCACAGTCTTCTCACAGTGACTTCAGTGTTTATTTACAGTGTAGGTGCAAACTTTTGACTGGTACTGTATATCTGAATATTCATTAAAGTGTTTTGTTCTCAGTGTTTATCTTAAATGAATAGTACTATCTTTAGTTAATACTTGCTTACAAATGAAGGTCTTCATTTCATGTTTAGATATTTCATGTGATTAAAGTATATGATCTTGTAACATTAATTTATTGTGTATATATCATGATGTAAACTAATACTGTATTGGTAGTCTGTTACATATTTAAGCATGTGAAGAACGATCATTAGCACAGTGTTTCACAGTGGTCATAGCTATAGAAAAATAACACAGCAATGTCATTTGTGTGGTTGTATCTTATCTGTTCCATTTATGTACTGCATGGATCTGATATCTTCTGTTACCTTTAAGTGAAGACCTGACAATGTACAGCATCTTGGAAGTTCTCAATTACCAATAAAACCTTTTGTTTTTTGCTCCCACATTTTCATTTGCTATCACAAACATTTTAAGCATAACTAAGTGTAAGTTTTTGTTTGGGCTGAATTGGAGTTTATATAATGCTACAAAGCAAAACAGTGGAAAAAAATCTTTGCACATGAATCAGAGGGAAATCATTGAAACAAGAGCATCTGATCCTTTACTGGATGGTGAAAACAAGCAGCTCCACATGTGGATATTGATCAAAATCGGAACATTTGTTCCATATGGCTGTTGTGAAAGCTTCATGCTTGAACTACCTAGAACATCTCTGGTTGTTTCCAAAATTGTCCAAACAAAAGGAAGTTATGTAAGAGGCTGATACAATGGTTTTTATTTATATTGGGAATAAATATATAACAATGAAAGGCCATTTGTTCTGAGTGTGTTTACAAGAAATCGCAAACAGCAGAACAGCAGAGTTTGATTAGAGGTGAGAGCTCTGGATGTAAGTTTGTAAAATGTGGTATGTGGTCCTTTGCTGTTGTCCCAGTGAGTATATGGAGTATGTTTAATCCTGGGCAGGTCACTGTTTGTGGCAGAGTGTACCAGGCTCTTAACAGAACCATCTCATTCAATGTTTTTCCTCCTACATTGTAAATTAACACTGAAGTCATCCAGACTATGAAGGAATACATAAGGAATCATGTAGAAAACAAGTTTTAGATTTTAGATTCTTCAAAGTAGACACACAACTGAAGAGCACAAGAAATGCAAGTCATGAGCTCTTGACAAGACACAGCTGTTAACTGAAAGCCATTCCAGGTGACTACCTCATAAAGCTGACTGAGAAAATGCCAAGAAAGTTGCATCTAAGCAAGAGGTGCCTACTGTGAAGAATGTCAAATATAAACTTTAACTGGTTCGTTTAACACTTGTTTGTTTACTAAATAATTACAAATGTACAGTGCCTTGCAAAAGTATTCCTCCCCCTTGAACTTTTTCCCCACTTTGTCACCTTACAACCACAGCTGGACTCTATTAACTAATTAAGTGACTTCTGAAGGCAATTGATTGCACTGGATTTTGTTTAGAGGTATGAGAGTACAGGGGGCTGAATACTTTTGCACGTCACACTTTTAAGATTTTTATTTGAATAAAATGTTTAAAACCATGTATCATTTTCATTCCACTTAACAATTACGTAGTACTTTGTGTTGGTCTATCATTTAAAATCTCAATGAAATACATTTAAGTTTGTGGTTGTAAGGTGACAAAATGTGAAAAAGTTCAAGGGGGACAAATACTTTCGCAAGGCACTGTATTTATTCATAGTTTGGATGACTTTAATATTAATCTACAATGCAGAACTTTTTAAATAATGAAAAACCACTGAATGCCCAGAAGGTGTGTCATTGCATCCATTGAATCCTCCCATATGGGCTAGAAGAGGTGGCTGTGAAGAGTGATGTCTGGTCTACTTTGTTTTGATTGTTACTCCCCCGCTCCATTGTATGGATAAGCAGAAGATGATGGATGCATGGTGGTTCAGTAATGTTGCTGTATAAATCAGGACTTCACAACTCTGGCCACTGAACAAGGTCAATCGTCCACTTTGATGGAGGCAGACTGAATGGACACTCAACATCTCCATTTTTTTTCTACATAATGCTACAACATAAAATAAGTGTTTGCATTACAGGTCATAGGATTTGCAGTATTCTTTATATATGCTATTAAATAAAAAACTTATTTATTTTACCAAAAGTCAAATTAGAGGAGTTGTTCTTACCCAAAAAGGTCAAGTGAAAGGGCAAAATACCCAGACGCATTGCACTCATCAATGACTGGCATGCTACACAATGTGTTCTTTCCTCAAATATAAAGTTTCAATGTCATTTTTATTCCCTACTATCATACATTAATAGTTTGCACACAGCACACATACACACAAACACAGTACCCCTCGGCTTTAGTAGCCAGCAGTACTGGTCAACACCCACTTATCTTGGTCCTGGTCCATGGCATGCTGCTTTTCATTAGTGAGTTAGCAAAATTCGCAACAGATGTCACTGTCAGATCCTGCTTACTTGTCTGACAGAGGCATTTACAAAACGCTTGGGTTGGTAAAGGTCAAAAAACACTGGAAGAGGTTGCTTCAGAACATGCGCCAAAGCTTTAAAAATAAAAAAAAAAATGACACAATACATGAAGTTAGCAGGACTCAGATGCCCCTCCATATCTTCCCATAATGCTTCAAATAAAAAATTTGCTTACAATTCAGCAAAATGTGAAAGAAAATGTGAAAATGTGAAAGACTCCTGAAAATAGGTCCTGAGTGTGGAGTCATTATGATTAAGACGCTGTAGAACTGTTCTGCACGGGTAAAGAAGCATCTTCCTGCTTGGGCTCCTGCAGGTTTTGGTCCTCGAGTTCCATCTCCTTCAGCTTGCCGGTGACCCCCAGAGACGAACGGGTGAGTTTGCGTATAGAGGTGGAGAAGCTAGAGCTGGGGGACAAGTCCATGCGAGGGCACAAACACTTCAGTACGGAACATCGGAAGAGGATGTAGACCCAAGGGTCCAGGATCTGATTCCAAGTGGCAAATCTAATCCCGAGCAACAGGTGAGGGACATAGAGCTTGCTCCCTGAAAATACTGTTTTTGCAATAAACACCTATATACAGAGAAAGAGAGAGAGGGGGGTTTTAGGAAATAAGACAGGGTATATTTAGGAAAATATATTAGGATTAAAAGGAGAGAGCAGAATATAAAGACCAGGTTGATACATTGATGAAAAAGAGAAAAAGAAAGAACAGAAAAAAGATTGGTGGAAAATCATGGACAGAAAAGCAAACAGAGAGACAGAGTGAATTGAAGGAGAATGATATCAGGAGTAACAGCAGGTGAGCAGGATATAAAGACCAAGGTGATGGAATAGAGGATAAAGTGAGAAAGATAAAGGAAAAAAGAAGGAGAGGATGAATGGAAAAAGATGGAATGAAAGGCAGAGAAAGATGAAGAGAGTAGAATCATGAAGAAAAAGAGGAGAAAGAGGGTGAAATGGTAGAAATGGAAGACGTAGGCGGAGAACAGAGTAAAGGGAGAGAGAACAGGATATAAAGATCAGGGTGATATAATGATGGAAAAGAAGAAGAGAAATAATAGGTAGAGAAAACAGAAGGTGGTGAAGAATGAGGAAGACGGAGAGATATGGTGAAAGTGTAATAAAGAAAGAGAGATGCACAGAGGGTGACGTTGAAGAAGAAGCAAGAAGAGGGGGATAAGAAGAAGAGAGAGACATGTTAGATATTCAACTAAACTATTGTCTCAATGATAAATGTGAAGTTCATGCACACATGCAGATTACTCGGGCAAACAGCACAGCGGTTCACTCCACAAGCATCACTTCTGCTCAGCTAGGATTTGTACATGAATAACGTTTTCCTTTAAACTTCCATTAACTGTTATACAAGTCCTGGAGCAGCCCACAGCTGTCTGAAGATGTTTACTGAGTTTGAGCTGAAGGATAAATTTCAGTTAGATTACCACCGTCACACAGAATGAGCATGAAGATTTAAATAAAGGAAAACATTGAGAAGTAAGCGAAATAAACGCTGAACTCTGATTCACTAATGTTAATGAACTCCTGACAGCTTTAAGAACAAAAAAAAAAAAAAAAAAAAAAAAAAAAAACACACAACTCACCACTACAATGACCATGAGGACATCTTTACATAACTTAAAGCAAATGCAGGCCAATCAATAGTCACTACTGCAAACTAGTGCGTCAAACTTAACACAGCATGGTTATTAACTAACACACACACAGCATTATTTGACAATACATGCTGAACATTAGTTATGAAATTAGCACAATGATATGAGCTGAAATATAACTGATAGGGATGCATGCTACTGGAATTAGTATTGGATGTGTTTAAATGATTTTTTTCACCACTGCACCGAAGCTTATATGAGTCATAATTCAACACCAATATTTAATTCTAGAAAAGTAAGTGACAGTCAAAGCTATGGTAAAATATCTGCATCTTATCCCTTTTACTGAATTTGCAATATTAAAGCATGTTCTTAAATTTAATATGTTAACGATGCAAGAATTAATTATAAGTGACTTTAGATCATTTTATTTTTTACTAAATAGATTATACATCCATTATCACACCCGCTTAATCCTCATCAGGGTCGCGGTTAGTCCCCTACCACATCACTGGGCGCAGGGCAGGGCATTACACTATTCAACTAAGCCTGGGACAGGGTGCCAATCCATCACTGGGTGACACACACACACACACTTACCTATGGACAGTTTTAGATTACCCAATTCACCTGACCTCTGTGTTTTTGGACTGTGGGAGGAAACCGGAGACCCCGGAGGAAACCCACACGGACACAGGGCGAACATGAAAACTCCGCTCAGATGGGGACTCAAACCCAAGACCTCAGCTCTGAGAGGCGAACGTGCTAACCACTAGGGCTGCGAATCTTTGGGAATCGAGCGAATCGATCCAGAATCGATTCTTGGGGTCAGGAATCGATTTTTTTCCGATTCTTTCAAATACGAACGA
Source organism: Crenuchus spilurus (assembly GCA_036984385.1). Lineage (NCBI taxonomy): Eukaryota > Metazoa > Chordata > Actinopteri > Characiformes > Crenuchidae > Crenuchus > Crenuchus spilurus. The sequence continues at coordinate 9,465 of BRDA01083154.1, read as the reverse complement.
AATACGTTACTTTACCGTTGCAATCTCTGCAAATCGCAAGAGTCACGTCAAGCCCTTTCCTACCCGGCCGGGTTGACGGTAAAATCCAAAGTGTTTCCAAATGGTTGCTTTCAAAGACCGTGGCTCGGCTTGCATAGCTGACGCTGCTTCCTTGTTTTGCCTAGCACTACGGTGGCTGAGAAGGCACATCCGCACCCGCAAAAAAAATTAATTTTTTGAAAACGAGAATCGATTCTGAATCGTTCAATGTTAGAAACGCGATTCAAGCTCGAAGCGATTTCTTCCTGCACCCATACTAACCACTAAGCCACCGTGCCGCCCCATTAAATAGATTAAATATGAACAAAATGTAAAGGACAGTTGGTGTTAAATTGGTCAAATTATTTAAATAAATGAAAGCAATGAATTGTTACACATCTCTAATGCTAATATTTACATTTTATAAACCATATATTACAAGTGCAATGGTCTCAATAGAGAGAAATGTGCATGAAAAATATCAGACAATACTGTTAGCTCTGAATTCCCATATCAGTGCATCCCTAATCGTTTTTGTGGTGAATACATTTGTGGTTAATTGCGTGCTGATTTTGCTCTACTCTAGGAAAGAGGGTAAATAGTCATTTGGCGTGGAAGCTCAAGCCCTACACACTAAAGGCACTATTGAGCTCCTGCTAGCAGTTAGTATGGTGCCATTCTCAATCTGTAACATCTTGAAGATGTCATCTATTATGCAGTTCATCATTCAGTTAGTACTGATGACTAATGACATTTGTCATTGTTAATCTGGATTAGGAGTTAATCTACTCGCCTCAGTCTAGATTCCTGACAGAGGATGTAAATCCAGGGATCACATATCTGATTTAAGGTGGCCAATCGAAGGCACAGCAAAACAAATTCTGGGTCAGCCTGACCAGCAGACAAAACAGTCCATATATTGTATATCTGTCCAGGAGAAACAAGGTTAGATATTTGCAGGAAAATGTCCTTTTTCACAAATACAAAGATATTCAGTGTTCCAGCTAATTGTAAACTTTTGGATCCACATCTTAGAGGAAACCTGTGTTCTTTTACTTTCACTAACCTAATTCCAAAAAAGCTGGCAATGCACTGATCTCATAAACCATTATTTTATTCACAGAACATAGAACACAGGTTGAAAGTGAGATATTTTACTATTTTTTTTTTAATTGGGGTTGTACTGTGTTAAGTTTAAATTTACAAGAAAATACATCAGTCAGTGTTTCTTTAAATGTGCTTAGGTGGTTACAGAAAAGATAAAAGCACTGACCAAGACTCAGACAATTACATTAAACACAAACGATGCAAGCAGCAACACAAGACAGCACACACATAAAACACAGCACAATGTCAGCTGGTGAAACATTACAGGCTGGTCACATTACACAAAATACTAAATGCTGCACTGAAGGGTTCAAGGAATCAAGGGTTCTTTAGTAAATAAAATGTACAGACCCATGAACACTCAAGTAACCCAATGGGTTCTTTGCATGATGAAAGGGTTCTTCAGATTGATGACAAATGTGAGCAGATGGTTCTATATAGAAGCCTTTTGAAAATGGTTCTATGTAGCACAAAAAAGGGTTCCTCTATTATTACAAGCTTGACAATGTAACTTCAGCAGAACCCTTTTAGGGGCTATATATAACCATTTTAAAAAAGGTTCTGTATAGATCCATCTACAACACATTCCTTGTCAATCTGAAGAAGACTTTTACCATGGAAAGAACCCTTTATCCACGAGAAGGGCTCTTTGAGTGTTCAGGGATCTATACAGAACCATTTTCTTTACTAAAGAACCCTTTTTTAAGAGTGTGTCATTCATAGTCATGTATGAATGAAAGTAAGTGGAGCTACATTGCTAATTGTTAATGGCATGCTAATTAAATCATTCTCATTTAAGCATAACATTTTGGGAAAGTAGCATGGTGTATTACATTTTTTAAAATCAGTGATTACTTAACATCTTTCAAACGACAAAGAGCAATGGGTTTTGGCATGAGGAGAGCATTAGCAATACTAGCGGTTGGCTAGCATGCTAGCTTTGGTCCACTGCTCCTGAGTACTGATGTTTTGGATATTTGATTTAACTCATTGGCTGAATAAAGTGATAATGAATATGGAAATTGTGTTAGGAAAATATTTTATACTTGAGAAATTGAGAAAAAAGGGGGCATTTGTAAAAATAATATTAAGTAGCCTATTTTTTGCACCAAAGCTAAACCCTGTTTATTTTTGGAAACTTATGTTAGCACCTTCTAGTGTGCGATTAGTCTGGTAGACATTACTGAGTCCCTAACTAGAAATTCACTGCGTAAATTCACTTTACATTGTTAGCAGTGATGTTAATGACATCACTGCACACATCACATGCACACAGCTAAAACATAACCCTGAATTTCCAAAATGGCACCTAAGACTAAATGTTATTAGCTATCAACTTAATGTAAGGATGATTTATTTAGTTAAATTGAGAGCAGATTATCATCTTAGGGGGCAGTCGTGGTCTGGTGGTTAGGAATCTGGTCTTATGACTGGAAGGTCGCCAGTTCGATCCCCAGGCATGTCATGATTGAAGTGTCCTTGAGCAAGGCACCTAACCCCCCAAATGCTTCCCAGGTGTGGTGGATAGGGCTGCCCAACGCTTCGGGCACATGTACACAGCCTAGTTTGTTCACTAGTGTGTGCGCCACTGCATAGAAGGTTTAATTGTGGAGGTAAAATTGCATTGGGTGCAAATCACTGGCAAAAAGTTTAACATAATCTAATCTAAACTTTACATGGGACACCTGATAATTGCTGTGGATTATCTCCAAGCTGGACATGCAGCATTAGTGCTGAACATCTGTCGAGTTGAAGGAAATTACTTCCTGTGTTGTATCCCAGCGGACATGATTCTTCCATGCATTGCTTATCAGCTCCCAACACAGTAATGCCACTTGACCTACAGTGCATTTCCTGAACAAGACCTGCTTCTGAACTGCACCACTTAAAGCAAGGCAAAGTAGACAAAACACTCAAACTTTATTTGTTTCAAACTTCATCTCTTTCAACCAGTCAAAACAAGTTTGGTGGCCAAACTTGTTAGTCTTGCACTGGAGCTACAATATGTATTACATAATGTTATCTATGGCTAAAACAGCACCAGCCACAGTGACGTTTGATGGTTGTCTGTATACATGTCTGTTTTTTAATGAATAACAATGTCATACTTTGGTAGTAACCATTTAAAAACTGGAGGACGTTGGCAATTGGCAACGTTGTAAGTGTAACTGCATGAATGACAGTTAGCATTAGCCATGTAGCTACCATTCCACATCATGATGATTGACTACATTTAGGAAAAGTGGGTACATTTGATTTTATATTGAACTATTCATTAACAATCTACCCAAGAGTGGGTCTGTACTATCGTATAAGCCCAAACGGTGTAATGTTTTGGTTTTATTCATTAATACTCTTTCTTCTGTTTCTGTGGAGACCACTTTAAGTTCTCATGCAAATGACAAAGCTTAGGCCTAGTACATTGTATATTACTTACCAACAGAGGACACCAGCAGATGGAGGCAATAACCATGATCAAAATAAGTTGAACCATCATTTCTACTTCATAATTTCTCCTCCGCTGGGTGGAGTCTTGCCCAGAGCAGACTCTCACCAATGTGATCACACTGATTGTGTTGAGGACAAAAGACACAGCTAGAGATAGCAACCCCACCAATGAGAAGATGAGGCAGAAGGCTATGTCCAAAGGCAGGTGGCTGATGTTCAGGAAGCACCAGGAACCAGGCAACTGGAGGTGGTAGCTGCCCAGGCCCAGCAGAGGGAGCAGGCTGATTGATCCGGCCGTAACCCACACCCCAGCCACCTTGTAGAAGCTTCGGTTCTTTGAGACATTTGCAGAGTGGGCGAAGGGCCGGTTGATGCCCATGAAGCGCTCCACAGCCATGGTGGCCCCTAGAAGCAGTGGGCACAGGCCATAAAACACCATGGACATGCCCATGAAGTTACAGAAGTGGCAATTGGGGTCCAGCCTCATCCAGTCAAAGTTGGTTATGTGATAGGAGACCACAATGGAGCCAGTGACTAGGAGGCCCATGAAGTCCGTCACCACCAGCCCACAAAGAAAAAGAAGGAATGAAGAACGTGAGCAGCTTTTGGTGTGCTGGAAGGTCTTCACAAGCACCACAAAAGCAAGCAGGTTAGAGCCGAGACCCAGCACAGTGAACACAGATGAAAAGTAGGCTGAGGCAATGGTGTTGTTGCGGGCAAAATTAAATGGGGGCTTGTTGACTGAGAAGCAAAAAGCAGTGGACTGATTGCCTGCCATTATGCTTCTGTGGGGTGGGGTGGTGATCTCCAGAGCTGGTGTTCCTCCTGATAAATTCTCAGACAAGTGATTACTTCATCATTTAAGCCTCATATCTGTCAAAGAGATTGGAAGAATGAAATTATCTTTTGTTATCTTACACACACAAACAGTATATTTTCATTGATTTCTTGTTGAAGTAATTTGAGTCACTTAGAAAACCAACATGCATCATTTAACCAGGGATGCCCAATTTTTAATGTTTGTTTCTCTTTAATCTTAATCCAAATGGATTTTAGTCCAGATTTCTACATTTTATAAATGTTTATATTTTTGCATTGACATTCTATATATGATCCTATGCAAATTTTGGGGACAATTTTATAAAATACAACCTGTCCTAGAACAGACAGGCAATTAAATTTATATTGTGTGCTAAAATGTGTTACAAATGCTATATTTAAGAATAATTTCTCCCAAGAGTGTTCAAACATACAGCGGCATTTTCCAAAGCTAGTGTTCCTAAATGTACCGATTACATAATCAAATAATTGGAGTTGATACACAGAGGGATACTTCTATTTTTGGTCATTGTCCAAACAGCATCTGAATTCTTCAAGCACTTGTTCATTTTCAGACAAATATTTATTTTTAAGAGTGCAACGGCGCTGTGAGCTTTTTAATCTATTTACTGGTAAATTCTTGAAATAAATGCTCAACACTGGTTCAGCTTGCAACATTGAAAATGTATGTTTTTTAGAGTCCAGAGCCTGAAAAGAATGGACATCACATCAACTTTACAAATACCATCGTATCTTTTAAATCATAAACAGGAAGCTTTGTCAAACAAAATGGATGGGCACAAGTTCAAACATTCCTGCATTCCCCCATTTAACTTTATGTTCAGCAGTTGATGGTCAAGCGTTTCTCTCAAAAATATGCAGTGGCTTTGTCTTTCACTCACCACACTGTTAATGGACATTACCTCACTTTGAACTCCCAAGTGGTCTCAAACTATTGTGCACTCTGACGGCCCAGTCTGAAGACAGTGATATAGCCACACTTATGTCCATCTGGTGCTACATCATTAGGGAGTAAAGTATGTTTTAAGGCTTCTTTCTCCTCTTTCACTGCATTAATAATTCATAAACTAAAACACTGTCTGTTACAGATGTATGCAAAAGTCTGGAGTCCCAAATCAACGTTTAATTGATTTGGGAATTAAGTTCTGCAGAGAACAAACTGTTGCACATTTTAATTATTTTTTTAATTTAATAAATAAAAAGATCACAATTCATATTACACTCAAAATAGTATGATCTTAAACAGTCTTTTTCAATCAAATATTAGATTAGGTTAAATTTTTTTTTCCAAGTTGATTAGCACACAGCTTGACTTCACACTAGGCTGTGAGAACATGTGCCCGAAGCGCAGGGCAGACCTCTCCACAGTGCCCAGGGAACCGCAGGGGGTTTAGGTGCCTTGCTCTGTCATGACCTTCCTGGGGATCAGATCAGCAACCTTCTGGTCACAAGACCAGATCCCTAACCACCAGGCCACGGCTGCCCTATTTGCTCTACGTATATTATGAGTAAGATCATACATAGACTGTGTTACCTTTAATATTCAAACAGCTGCACTGAGATATTCTGAAACATCAAATGTGCTTCAAATGTTTCATTTTTTAAACTTGCATCAGCTAGACGTGACTTTTGTTTAATGTAAATGTTTTAACATTTTGTTTAAGTAACTTAATGTTACTTAATGATTTGACTCCGTACTGTGCCCTGTATGTCATTTCAGTACATCCTTCACAATTCATTGGATATATTGTGAATTACTCCACTCATTCATATAACTTGCTGCGAATCTCCCAATGCCGTGTTCAATACTCTGAACATTGTACAGTCCAAGTTAGGCCAAGTAAAAAAAAAAGAATTGGTGATCATCCCCGCCCGACCCTCTAAAAAGCACCCGACTTTTTTTTTTTTTTTTTTACACAAAAAAACGCGCCAAACACCCTAGTCTGGCCTAGAATCATTCAAATTTCGCATGCTTCCAATAACGTGATCCCAAATCAATTCTGCACATGTGCAGTACACTTCACTGTCAATACCAATGGCCGGTCGTTTTTGTGATGCAAATCATGGCTTTTGTAGTGGCCAGCATCGTAAAAACACTGCAGTCGTCCAATAAAATTAGTTTCATTTCCCTGTTGTTTAATGAAATAAAATACAATGGATAATTTTTGCTTTAGTAGACACTGAAATTAAACTGTAATATATTATACAAATTATTATCACAGCGTGCGTGCAGACACACACAGAGTAGCAGACGGAGGACCGGTTGTATAAATAAGACAGAAGAACTTTACCAGAGACCGAAATAAACAATTACTTGTTTAGTTTTAAAAGTATCAAGTGTGTGTGTGTGTGTCTTTCTGTGAAACTGGCGCTGTTTTGCTAACAAGTATTTTCGTGGCTTTGACCTGAATATGTAAATCACTCAAGAAGAACATGATCTATGTGTAAGATGGTTTATTTAAGTTTTCAACATCTTTTTAATATTCGCTACATACTGTAGCGTCGAAGAAGAGAATAAAGAAAAAGGACGAGACATTTACTTACTGAATACTCTTTTAGTAAAAAGGAAAGTGCAGTAGCAAACGCTCATTGCTTTACAACGTGAAAGTAGGACCATACTAACTAAATGGACCAAGACACGGTAACTTAACTAAAACACACTAAAATAACTCAAAGAGACTAGACTACAACTAACAATCATTACACATACAAAAATCCCATCTTAAAGACCCCAAATAATTAGAAAATTGTCCCCATAAACACACAAGAGAACTTTATGCAAATACCGTACGACACGCAGCCATCTGATTGGCCGACACCCCCAAGAGCCGCCACAATACTTTTCTACCATCAATCAATCAAAAAAACAAAAAAAAAAAAAAAAACACCTCCCCCCCCCCGACCCAAAATTTTGGTGAAAAAGGATGATCACCAATTTTTTTTTTTTTTACTTGGCCTTATCTACACTCTTGTCCAATACTGCTCTGCACAATGTACAGTCTATATTTACATTGTATAGTCTACATTTACATCTGTATAGTCTATATTATATCTGATAAATATAAAGTGTTTGTTATGAATATGTACAAACTACTACACTGGGTAAAACTGGGACTTTGGGAATGTAATTTCGTTACACCTCATGTACTACACGTGATGCGAATGACAGTTTCCTTGACATACATTTCTTTTATGTGATTTCAGTTTAGATAGTGTTTGTGTTGTATTAGGGGTGTATTCCAACCTAGTCTAGCTAACAGCCAAAGATTTTTTTTACTTTCACTTCTATACTGGTTAGAACAGACATGTTAGTCTAGTTTTATATGAACAATTGCACACTATTCACTAGTTATAATAGCAAGAAAAGATCACAATACTTATACAATAAAAAGAAGATGAATGAATATGTAGTGCTGGTATTTCAGATTATACATCAATAATGTTACTTTATACATAAAAAATAATGTCTATTCAGTCTGAAATCGCAGTATATAAACGAATCAGTCCTGAGATCAGAGATCAACATCGACTTACATTAAACAACAGACAAACACATTCACTGAGCTTTTGCTGTCTGGGTTCCTCTGACAATAGCTTCTGAGGAGCAGAACAGGAACGCGGTCTGTCTGCTTATAACTGCATTAGTCATTTGTCGTGTAGCCACTTTATCTGTAACACACACACACACACACACACACACACAGATAGTAATCGACTTTACACTCATTCACACGCTGCTTTAGTGAAGGCTACACATAAACCTACGTGCAAACAGATAAAATAGGTTCTTACCACGTGAAGGCGTTTCACACAGCTGAGTATAACAGAAGTGTTATTACAGCAGCCCAGGATCCATATGAACGTTCCCACGTACTTCGTTCTGCTGAAAATTCCTCACTCTCCTTTTTCTGCCGCTTCAACTCCGACAAGCCACGCCTTCCCTGCGCTGCGATTGGCTGGTACTAAAATACTACTGCTACTATAATATATACTAACGATATTACAAACTAATAACAATAATATAATAACTTATTGCTACAACAGTGCAATAATACGGCCAATTACGCCGTCTATTGTAGTGGGACTGTCAGAAAACATGTGGTTTTAAACGTTTTAGTCTCGACTGGACCCACTTTACATCCAATTCCACCTCCAAGATCAAATAGTTTTCAGTAAAGCAGCTAATGTCAAAAACATGGACGTAATTTGTAGGGGTCACATGTCCCTTCACTTTTTCATAAGTCAGTTTTGGTCCCTTACATATTTTAATTTTTTTTACAAATATTAAATGGAGACGGGTCAAGCACTAGAACCAAGCACCTCTTATGGACATATTAAAGCACTATCATAGCACTGTTCAAGCAGTTCAGATCTGATCTTTTCATGGCAGTCTGGTCGTGCCAAATCCGATCTTTTCTAATCAGATTTGAGTCACTTAGGCTACGTTCACATTACAAGCCACATTGCTCAAATCAGACTTAACTATCTTGACAGTTCACATTCACAAATGTAAGTGATCTGTATCATCTGTCTGTAATGTGAACGAATCTGTTTCCGAAATGGCTTGCATGCGCACATTGATACGTGTATACACGTCGCCTTTGTCACCAACATCAAAAAACGTCATATTTGTGCAGGGTTGCCAGGTTTGCAAAATTACAGTTGCCAGTAAAACTTCAGAGTTGGTGTAAGGTGTAAAATAAAAGTATTAATTTTGTGTTTATGTTTACAATATTTTGGACTTATATAGTGGAATTCCTGTTCGAAGCACAAGTCACAAGATCATATCTGTTTGTTTTGGCTCTATAGGTACATACCAGTGGTGGACAGTAACGAAGTAAATGTAATTCGTTACTGTACTTAAGTAACATTTCCATGTATCTGTACTTTACTTAAGTACTTTTATTTGGTAAGACTTTATACTTTTACTTCACTACATTTGAAAGCGAAACTTTTTACTTCGTTACATTTACAGAAACATCTCGTTCCTTTTTTATTTTTAAATCAACGCTTAATAAAATACAGAAAGGTCAAAGTGTACCGTGTAGGGTT
>BRDA01083150.1:0-13627 GCA_036984385.1 Crenuchus spilurus | reverse complement strand
ATATTAGATGTTGGCACCTCCACATCATTGCATTCAGTTTTTATTCACAATTTGTTTAGTGTCCCAACTTTTTTGGAATCCGGTTTGTATGTCTTAGTTATGCTGGAGTATAATTACTCAACATTGGAAAGTGATAATTTAGAGAAGTTATCTGTTACAGCAGAACAGTATAACAGTAGAACTTGTTTATTTTTTGTATATAACAATTCATTGTATTTCTATACTGTACAAAATCATATCAGAATATTATGACCACCCCTGAACTTGGTCTGGGACATCACAGATGTCATGTGACAGGATATGCTACATGTATAAACATAAAGAAGTGAGCACACTAACTTTGTGGGATGTTCTAGAGAAGCCTTAGTGAAAGTGTACTAAGAATGGACTTCTCATACATTGACTACCTTCCCGTGGCTTAACAGTGGTGCTCAATGGCCATTGATGACAGAGGGGAACAATGACTTCGGGAGTGGTAGGACATAATCATTTTCTATTATGACTCTGTATTACAGTTGTGTGTATTTACTTTTATTGATCAATATCAGGTCGTTGCAGTTAGTTAAAGTGAATAGTATTATCTTGATTTTAATTGTAATATTACTAAAACTATAATGTTACCATTAGGGTTGAGTCGGATACTTGTTTCAGATGAGTATCCCATACGAATAAAGCATTTTTGACCAGTACAGCTTTCGTCAATAAGCTTGTGCTGAAGGAAAATCCTCATTGGGTAACTGACTGTCTTCACAGTCTGTGATTGGCCAGTCACTCAGAGCGCCCGCCCCTCCCTACACAGTCTGCAGCCACTCTGGCACAAACAGACAGATCTCTCTGTGCTTGGCTTCACTCTAGCTCACTGCTCTGTTCAGTACTCCTTTAGGATTTCTTCAGCTCGCCTCTATTTCGGTTTGTATGATATTTAAAGTTGTTGAACTGGTTTCGTAACGTACGCGGTGCATTTGATAAGACAGAGCTGAAAACAGCTGGTGTTGCGTCGGTCACTGCCTCCACTCCTCTCTTAGTTTGGCTGGTGATATAATAAATAGTTTAAATAAATAGATGTAAATAGTTTTCAAATAAACAATACATATAGCAACTTCTGATCAATCCATATCAAATTCAGACTTAAAATAATGTACCAATTTAAGCCCCACCCTCTTCCTGTAAAACCACGCCCATTTTTTGTTTAGGCCCCGCCCACTTCGAGTACAGATACAGGTGATGGGTAGTCGCGAACGATCCGGCTCTAAGTGAAGGACAGAGCCGGCTCCTGAGAGTGAGCAGATTCTTTTTTTTTTATTTTGCTGCACGTGATTGGTCAAGATGTGTGGCAGCCTGTGTGTCTACACTGAGCAAGAGCGCAGCGGGGAGGGGTGTGGTTACAGACACGGCACAGTTAGCACAGAACAGGAGGGAGAGTCTCCCGCAAAAGAACTTTACACAGACTACACACTGGAAAAGTGAGAAAAATGACTGACAGGAAACGAAGTATAGTTTGGACGCATTTTAACGTAATAGACATTTCAAAGGCAGAGTGTATACTTTGCAACTTGAAAAATTCATATCGTGTAGTTGCAAATTTACAAATAATACACACATTTAGAGATTGGACCTGTTTGTTTACTTGAGATGGGGCTTTGTTTTTGTATTTTATAATTTATTTTTGTTTAAATAAAGCCATATTTAAAATTTTATTTTATTTATAATACATATTTGATACAATGTATGTTTTTACACTAGTAATTCATTTGACACACATAATAATAATTTAAAAAATAAATTTATAATAATAATAATAATAAATAACTAAATAAAATTAAATAAGTTGATTTAAGCAACCAAATCTAAGGAGCCACTTAGGAGCCGGAAGAGCTGACTCTTTTTAGTGAACCGAGCCAAAAGAACCGGCTCCCTAGAAATGAACAGAATTTTCATCACTAGTACAACTAATTACATTACCTTATATTATATTACATTGCATTTAACTGACGCTTTTATCCAAAGCGATTTACAATAGTTGGAATTGGATGGTTGAACAGATACAGATAGTGGTGTACTCGCTCATCCCTAGTAAGCATACAAAATTAACCCAATATGTTAAACATAAAATTAGGGTACGAATAACATCTTTCAAAGTGTTTCAAAACACTCAGTAATAGAAGCAGGATTATATTTAACATTCACTACCAAAACTGCAAGAAATGCTGGGAAGACTTCATAAATTAGCAGACACTCCCTCAGTACGCTCTGCAAATAACAGCTAATTACTGTAAAATCCTCCAGACAACTGACGTTTAGTAAAATCACGCCCACCTTGTCAGGTTACGTCCACTGTAACCTATGTACACGGATACATGGCCACGCCCACGCGGCTGTTGTTCACTCCCACTGTGGCCTATGTGAAGAGAGACAGAATGTAAAGTAGGGGCTTTCGGTTTGTTTGGAGTCGTCTCTTAGCGTTTGGTGTGTGTTTTCCTTGTTGCAGGCTGCTTAAAGGTCGCTTAGGTAAGCTTTTTCAAAACCACAGTCTCCCAGCATTCACTGAATCGGTGTTTCTCTACTTCCGCTAATATATTTAAACAATCTCTGTGTGTCTTCAAGAAGAGAGCTCGCACTGTTAGCATGAAAAGAGACGAGGAACTGGTAGCCTAAAGCTTTGTTTACATGACGGGATGAAGCAGATATATTGTGTACCTTTAATTCAGAAAGCTAAACAGTTATTTTATGTTCATTACACAAAGTGACATTTCAAGCCTTTAATGTTATTGTTGATCACTTTCTCTTATAGCTCGTGTAAATCAGAAATCAAAAATCTCACATTGTTTCATTTCTTCGAGTAAATTACTATTCAAACAGTATCAATATTAAAACAAAAGGCGTCTTGAAATGTGTCACTTTATGTGTAATGAATATAAAAACTTTTTAATTAAATTATGAACACATGAACGTTTTCATGAGTTGTACTACGACATATAACAATGTTCTTTACTCAAATTTCTCATTCCATCATTAAAAAGATTTAAATACACAAAGCAGAAATAATGCTGACAAACGAGCAGCACACAAGACACAAGGTGAAAAAGATAATGTGTATATACATACATATAGCTCACAAAAGTGAGTACACCGCTCACAGTTCTGGGCATAATGTATTATATGTTTTCATGGGACAACACTACAGAAAGGAAACAGATATAACTACTTGGATAGTAGTCAGTGTACAACTTGTATAGCATTATAGATTTATTGTCTTCTGAACATAACACACCCATTAATTGCTGGCAACACAAGTGAGTACACCTCACAGTGAACATGTCCATATTGTGCCTATAATGTCAATATTTTTTGACCACCATTATTTATCACTTCTTTAACCCTCTTGGACATGGAATTCACCAGAGCTGCACAGGTTGTTACTGGAATCCTCTTCTACTCCTACATGATGATATCACAGAGCTGATGAATGTTAGACACCTTGCGCTCTTCTGACCTTACACTTGAGGATGCCCCACAGGAGCTCAATTGGGTTTAGGTTTGGAGGCATATTTGGCCAGTCCATCACCTTTACCTTCAGCTTCCTCAGCAAGGCAGTTGTCCTCTTGGAGTTGTGTTTGGAGTCTTCATGTTGGAAAACTCATATTGCTGAATTGCCACAATACATGTTGGAATTCATGTTTCCCTCAATGAACCGTGATGATACCACCATCATACTTGACTGTACGCAAGACACGGTTGTCTTGGTACTCCTCAGAAAGGTGCCACCACACATGCTGGACGCCATCTGAGCCAAACAAGTTTAGCTTGATCTGACAACAGGCCATGATTCCAGTCATACATTCGCTGCTTACCTTCATCAAAACATTTGTGGGCTTTCTTGTGTGTCAGGTTCAGAAGAGGCTTCCTTGTGAGATTATAATGATGCAGACCAAGTTAATGCAGTTTACGGTGTATGGTTTGAGCACTGACAGGCTGACCTTCCACTTCTTCAGCCTCTGCAGCAATGCTGGCAGCACATGTGTCTAATTTTATTGAAGCCAACTTCTGGATATGACGCTGAACACATGGAGTTAACTTCTTTGATAAACATTGGCGAGGCCTGTTCTGAGTGGAACCTGTCCTGAAAAAAAACACAATGGTGTAGCTCAGTTTCAGGGTGTTAGCAACTCCTTGGCCTAGGCTGTCTTTGTGGAGAGCAACAATTCTATTTCTCACATCCTCAGAGAGTTTACCATGTGGTGTAACGTTGAATGTCCAGTGGGAAGTATGAGAAAATTGTACCCCAAATTCCAGATTTAACAGCCCTGCTCCACATTCATAACTGGGACCTTGTATGTCTAATGAGTCACATGACACCAGGGAGGGGCAACACAATAATTGGGCACAATTTGAACATTTTCACTGTGAGGTGTTCTCACTTGTGTTTCCAGCTATTTGGACATTAATGGCTGTGTGTTGAGTTCTGTTCAGATGAGAGTAAATCTATACTGCTATACAAGCTGTACACTGACTATCTACACCACGGTAAGAAAGGCATATGTCTGTTTTTGCAAACCAGTGTCTGTACCTTTCAATGAACCAGTTACACTGAGAATGTTTATTAGTAGACTGAACAGAAAGAGAGGTGAATAGTTTTAACTTTTTATCATAATTTTGTAATGCCTTGTAGGTGCTAATAATGGGAGGCCAGTTATCCATTGATGATAGTGTTCATGTAGTCATCGTTGGTGGAGGCTTTGGGGGAATTGCTGCTGCCCAGCAACTGAAACATCATGGAGTGCCTTTTATACTGATTGACCCCTTGGATGCCTTTCATCATAATGTTGCAGCACTACGTGCTTCTGTTCAGAGTGGTATGACAGGCAATGGCTTATCCTATTCTACAGAAGAGTAAATTTTTAAAAATAAATCTGATCATTATTTTCTTTTTTACAGGTTTTGCTCGACAGACTTTCATTCCATACAAAGAGTCTTTTGGCTTGAATTTTATTCAGGGCCGAGTCATACGCATAGACACCACAGAGCAGTTTGTTCAGCTTGACAATGGGAAGGTATAGAGTAATACTTCACAAAGCATACATTGCACTGGGATAGACATGTGAATGATGCATGTTTTTAGCTAATAAAACCTACATAACTTTTGACTTTTATAGGAAGTTAGATATTCCCACCTCATCCTGTGCACTGGGACACAAGGACCCTTTCCCGGCAAACACAATGCTACGGATTCTTACCAGGAGGCCATTAAGAAGTATGAGGACGTTGTGAAAGAGGTGGATCTTCCTGTTCTTTTACTCATTAAGACCCCTGTTGAGCTGTTTTTCTGTAACATGAACTTATCCACTTGTTCTGTCTAAACAGGAAAGCAGTTGAATACTTTTTACATCTATTTACATCTTTCTCAGATTAAGGAGGCAGAATCGGTTCTTGTGGTTGGTGGTGGAGCTACTGGTGTCGAAATGGCTGCTGAGGTCAGGACAGAATTTCCAAACAAAAAGGTACTTGTTCTTAATTTCACCACAAACCTTAAATCATTTGTATTCATGGTCTCTCCAACAGCAATTATGTTCTAAATTATGCATTGTCATTGTGATTAACTCACAATATGAGATTTTAGTCCTGTAACTATTAGAACACAAGACACTTGATTATGATTTCCACCTCAGTTCTCTGCAAAACAGTGTTTAAGCCATAAACAGATTATGTGGAAAAAAAACACATGCATCCATGCATTGATTTCTAATTGGCAACAGCAGGCTGTGGTAATGCGAGAAGACAGGGCACGACTAAATCACCTAGTAGGCCCTAATATGTAACATCCAGTGCAAATGGAAAAAGGACATGGTGGCATCAGAACAGGAAAATGGAAGATAATTAAACTTTTTTGGTGCAGGTGATTCTCATTCACTCTCGTGAGACACTGGCTGACCCAGAACTGCTCCCCAGTGTGAGAGAGCAGGCCAAACAGGTGCTGTTAGAGAAGGGAGTGGAGCTGTTGCTTGGTAACTCTTTATGTTTGTGTTACTCAAGTGTTTAATTGTATCATATTGTAAGCATATGCATTTATGTTTTAAATGTTAAATAACCTGTGTTTTCTGAGTAAACATCTGATTTTTATTTTTTCAGTTTTCAGGATTCTCTCAGACCATAAGACTTTAAATAGAGTTGAATTACTCAGTTAGTCATGTAACGTGGGACTACTCTTAATAAAAAAGATTTTTACAGTGAATAAGGTTGCTAAAGATCATAAATATTAATATCAGTGCTGTTAGGTGTTCATGAAGTGTATAGCTACATATTTAATCAGTGTACACCTTTCAGAACAAGCTCCATCATATTTTTAACATATTATACAAATTTAAGTCGTTGGGCATGAATGAGCAAATAAGTAGAAAATGGTCATTTTTTCCCTCATGAATTTAATATGATGAATATTCAGGGTTACTCCATATTTCGTTCTGCTGACTTGATTTATAACCATATATTTGTTCCTGTTTTTCTGATTATAGGACAGAAGGTGTCAAATCTGAATGAACTGGAGTTCAACGTGACTCGGAAGGGCACTGTAGTCAAGACTGATCAGAATCAGCAGTTCACTGTTGATCTTGTCATTTGCTGTGCAGGGAACAAGATTAACTCTGGAGCATACAGCTCCAGTCTAGGTCAGTTTTGTCATTGTTCCTGCAGGTTCATTTGGGAGAAAAGGTGTATTCTGTGTCCTTCAGGGTGAAACACACTTAACCCAGTATTTAAAAAAATGTTTTTTGTTTGTTTGTTTTTTTGCTTAAGTTTTGAACAAACTAATGTGTGCGGTTATCTTTTTATCTACGTAGCATATGTTTGTGCAAGAATGACTGGTATGTCACTGGTGAGGTTTAAAGTCAAACGCTCAAACATTGCAAACACAAATGCAGTTACATTTAGAACATTACATACTTATTCTTAAAGTCATTTATAATTGTGGACTTTGAACACAGGAATAGTAATAAAATATACTGTTACATGTTATCTCTGTCTACTCTGATTTCATTTGAACTTGTTCCTATTTATTTGGCATTCATTATCCAGATAAACCTAAATCTACTGTAACATTCTCTGATCCTTAGTGTTTATTTGGCATTGGGTTCTTATTCTATTTGATTGTATTATACATTATATAATATTCTGTAGTCTGTGTGGAAGATGATAGAGTTACAGGTCAAAACATAGCTCTGAAATCTCTATAACTCTTGCTTGTTTGCTCATGATTCAGGTGGGAGTTTGGCAGAGAATGGGGCCCTGAAAGTGAATACACACCTGCAGGTTGAGGGCTTTACCAATATATATGCTGTTGGGGACTGTGCTAATGTCAATGAACCCAAGATGGCCTATCATGCTGGTCTCCATGCAGAAGTGGCTGTCGCCAATATTATTAACAGCCTTTCTGGAAAAGCACTGAAATCATACCGCACAGGTAACTTTGTGCACCTTATATTGGTTTTATATTTGATCTATTATAATAGATGTTCTCTTATTTCCATATGTATTAGGATATCTCATCTCTGTATTTAGGCTTTTATTCTCTTCATTCTGAGTATTCAGTATTGCATTCTGGGATACTTCCCACTAAACATTTCCTGTATTTACTGTATGTACAGTGACCAGAAAGTGTTTGTTAAAATAATTTAAGAAAACTTTTTTTTATTATTATGATGTAGAAATGTTTTTTAGGAATCCTATATGCAGAAATTCAGGTTAGCTGCTAGAGTCCAGTATACTGGATGCTAAAAATGATTTAGTGTTATAAAATATAATTAATGCATTGTTATTTAATATGCAATAGTGAACATGTTAAATAACAAAACAGTGTTGTGGAACCGTCCATTGTTGGATTATCTGAGGAGGATATATGCACTAATTAATGATTTAGATAATTTATAATAAAAGTGTAACATGCCCTCATTGTACCTCTTCTTTGCTCTCTTAAAGGTAATGTGACAATGTTGTTGGCTATGGGAAGAAATGATGGAGTGGGCCAGTTTAATGGCTGTAAACTCCCTCGCTTTTTAGTCACCAAAGGAAAAAGTCAGAGTCTGCTGCTGTGGAAGAGCTGGAGGGAAATGGGACAGAAAGCCCCCAGCTAAAACATATCCACAGGTACTGCATATGGTTAGTCTATACCCAAACAGGCCTGCCCAACTCTAAGATTATACCTTATCATATATACATGGACTATCACATTTTGATTTATATAATGTACAATATGCAAATCATCTTTATATCTACTGATTATAAACATAATGAAGAATGACTTTCACTTTTTATATACCTGTATGTGAATTTAACAGCCATGTTCTCATTTCAAGTCTTTTCAAATCTTTCATATGTGGAGAATTGATTGCGTAAAATTAATGTAAGACTTGTTTTTTTACACAGTACTGTTATTGCAGTTAAATACATACATGAAGGCTAAATATAAATAATGTACAAGATGTTTCTGAGTTATTGTTTACAATATTATTCTGTTTACAGTGCTATCATAGACCTCTGCATGTAGACCCTCACTACCCACTGGCTCATGCATCAGCATCTCTGCCATATTAGTCCAAGCAACTTGTCATAACTCTCTTAAGACTGATGATGCCTAAATTGTGTGCAGCTTGAGGCTGTAGAAGCCTTCATATCATCCAAACCAGATCTCCAGGAATTACATTTTACAGATGATACCAAACAGTTGAAGAGTTTGTTTGTGAAAATGCATATCTCTGTTTTTTGTCATTGTTTAGTTTCTGGTATAATTTGCAAGTTGCTCTTTACATTGTTTTTTAAATTGATTGAACCAAAAGAAATGGTCTAAAATGACTTGTAAAAACATCTGGTTTGATTGACTTCCATTAAAAGCAAAGTACCTTGGTATTTGAAAGTTTGTGAACCTTTGTCTGTATTTCAACATAAATTGTATCTAAAAACCTCACCAGCTTATCACACAAACCTTACAATGAGATAAACATAATCAAATAAAAAAATAAGACCAAAATACCAGGTCATTTATTCATTGAAGAAAATGATCCGGTGTTATCCAATGTCACAAATCCATGTCTGTGAGTGACAAAAGTATGTGAACCTTTGCTTTAGGTGTTTGGTGTGACCCACTTGTGCAGCAGTAACTGCAATAACTGAACTTACTTTCCATTAGTTCATTCCTGCACATTGGCTTTAAAGAATCAATGAACTGCTTGCTTCAGTTCCTTCCACATTTTTGGATTAAGGGCAGGACTTTGACTTGGTCATTCCAAAATGTTTTGGTAAAACAGTTAATGTGCTTAGTCACTGTCTTGCTGCATAACCCACATTCTCTAGAGATTCAGGTCACAGACAGATGTCTGAACATTTTTCTTGAGAATTTGCTGATGTCATTCTGAATTAATAGTTCCATCAATAATGTTCAGCCATCCTGGCCCAGATGCAGCAAAAAAGGCCCAAAACGTGATACTACCACCATCATGTTTCACATATGGGATGAGGTTTTTATGTTGGCATGCAGTGCGTTTCTTTCTCCAAACATACCCTCTTAAGCTCATGGCTTTTATTACACCCTAATTATTATTCAGTAACTACATTTGAAAACAATGTAAACCAATTAAGTTGTTCTTAAGTTATAAGATTGTGTAATGCAGAATGCAAGTCCAGAAGTCCATCCACAAAAAAAAAAATGTTCCAATAGCCTTCTGGTTTGTCTTTATAATCTTTCAATCTGCAGATGGTCCTCAATGTTCTTTTTGGACAGTGATGGCTTTCTTCTTTCAAGCCTGGTATGTGCACCAGTTTTGTTCTCCTGATGGTGGAGTCATTAAGTTTTCTTGGTGACTTACCTTTGTGTCCTTGTGGACTATTCCACACCTTGCTGTTGGAGTGATCTTTGTTGGTGAACCACTCCTGGGGAGGGTAATAATGGTCTTGATTTTCCTTCATTTCTACACAGTCTGTCTGACTGTGGATTGGTGGAGTCCAGACTTTTTAGAGATGGTTTTGTAACATTTTCCAGCCTGATGAGCATCAACAACTTTTTCTGAGTTCCTCAGAAATCTCATTTGTTCATGCCATGACACAGTACCACAAATGTATGCTTTGATGATCAGACTTTGACGGATCCCTGTCCTTTAAATAAAACACTGCACCTACTCAAACTTGATTGCCGTGCCACTGATCGACACACCTGACTCAAATTTCACCTTCAGATTCTGTTAATCCTAAAGGTTTGCATACTTTTGCCACTCGCACACATGTAATGTTGAATTATTTTCTTCAATTAATAAATGACCAAATCTAATATTTTGTATACAAATATAAATTGTATAAAAAAGTTTGATTTGGATCTCTTTTATTTACTTTTGGACTTTTCAGTCACATTTATGCAGAAATATAGAAAATTCTAAATGGTTCACAAACTTTGACGCACCTCTGTATGTTTTATTCTTCTACTTGTCAAGTTATTTTTGGAAGGTCTGATTTTGCAGACAAACTCTTCAATAGGTTGTATTTTTTTTTATGTTGAGTTAACTAGTTGACAATCAGTCAGAAAGTTAATGTCTTGCTAGTAATCAAAGTGTAGACTTTTTAATGAATTATATGAACTAAATCATAATTAAATATTTTAATCTATTTTGGTGTTTTTCTCCAAACGGATCTTTATGACAAGCTTCTCATGCTTCTCTGAGTGACATGCTATGAATCTGGCTAGCTTACCTTTCTCATACTTAGGTTTCCCCAAAGTGAAAGAGTTGAGGAGGCATTAGGAAGTAGGTTTAAAAGGAAGAGTTTTCTGCCAGGCAGTCCTTTTGTGTTCTGCATGTAAAAATATGTTCTACATATTTCATGTACATAACATTTTATGGGGACATTTGCACAAGCAGTTTCTGAGCAAAATAAGCCAAATCTATGGTTGAGAAATTCTGTGTGATGATGAATTATTCTCCAGTAAGTTAGTAATTCAGCTTATATAAACCTTTTGTTTATATATACATTGTCTTCAGTGTCTAACTTCAATTCAAGAGATTCCAAAACACTGGAGACAAAACTTTCCATTCCATGAAGAGTTTTTATATAGAAAAAAACGCAGCTTTTCCATTTATGTTTGTTTATAAACTAATCTTGCCCAGACCAATATGGCAGACATGTTGATGTATTACAGCAATGGGCCAAAGTGGACAATGTGGTATCTGTGTATATAAATCTTGTCTACAGCTAATTGTAAT
The DNA here is from genome assembly GCA_036984385.1 of Crenuchus spilurus. Classification (NCBI taxonomy): domain Eukaryota; kingdom Metazoa; phylum Chordata; class Actinopteri; order Characiformes; family Crenuchidae; genus Crenuchus; species Crenuchus spilurus. The sequence goes on along the minus strand of BRDA01083150.1, from coordinate 2,393 downwards.
AACACAATACACTGAAAAGAAGATGCTAAACCCAAGGTTGGTTAACTACATAGTAGGTAATTAGGACTGGTTTCTCCATTCCTAATTAACTACTATGCAATGCAGTCTGAAATAATTACAGTAAATGTGTTTTTGCTGTGAAGTTATGCTGCATTTATCTCTATTTGAGTATCTCCCAGAGACCAGCTATTAAAAAAAACAAAAGTCTAAATGTGACTTCAGTCAGTGATCCAGGTGATTGTAGTAATTCTATTTTTTTTATATTTAATTCAAATGCATAATCTTAACTTTTCTAAAGAATGAGCTACTGAGTAACTGAAATATTTGATTAAACTTATTTCTATTCAACTACCCAGAAGTCTCCTCTAGGTGGAGACAAATTTGCACAAATTACAGTGACTAAGGCTTGATTCATCATAATTTTACGTAACCTTGAGTTTACATTTTGGTACTATTTTCTTCCTGTGAAGATGCTACATTTTGCTGCTGTTGAGAAGGTTTCAGTGAATAAATATTAAATCTTTTTACAAAGGCTAAACGAAAATGTCAGCATAAATATTCTGCATAATAAATATATATTTTATGTAAGTCTACTAACTCTTGACTGTGTTGCTGTTTTAACAGTACATTGGGTGTTTTTGCAGATAAAACTACACATTATACTTTTTAATTGATCAATATTCATAATTATACAATATACAAATGAAATGAATCATGGGCTGGTTTATATAGCAAAACATTAAGAGACTAGAACCTCAGAACATATGAAGAGTGTAAGACAGTGAGAGGAAGATACGTGGAGGTTTAGCTATGCAGTATTACTATACACTGATATATTAATACGGTCATAAAATAATATAGTAAAATTTACATTTTCATAATGTAGTAATACTGTGTGTGTGTTTATATAGCACATACATTGTACAATTTAATAACATGCTCAGAAAAACATCTGTTTTAAATGTGAAAATGTATCTTAAGTCTTATGTTCATTTCAGCCCAGTGCATATTAATGCAGAAGGTTTGAATTTAAAAATTGGTAGTAGCCTATGTACTTTTCTGGGCAAAAGTTTGGACACCCATGGACAAATGGCATATGTTAATTTTCGAAGTGAAAATAAGTAACAGGTGCAGAAAATCATACATTTTAGTTTCCAGTTTCTATTTACTTTCTGAATTTTAACATATTGAACAAAGTATACATAATTTAATGTACCATAACTTTTGCACAGGCCACATTTTACATTTGAATTTTCCTACAAATGTTCAATAATCAAAGAGTAAGTGCATTCAAATATGCAGATTTTTCTCTTAATCAATAAAACATGTTTAACAAGTTAAAGTTGGGTACCCAAACCTTTGCACATGACGGTGTGTGTGTGTGTGTGTGTGTGTGTGTGTGTAACATCCACTTATGATTAAAACTGGTACTCGCTGGCCACTATATGAAGTCCTCTATCTAATACATTTACTATGTAAGAGTCCAATTACAGATTGTAGCTGGGATCACTAATATAAAGGGGGCAGGTAAATGCGGATAAAAATGAGGATTTACTAGAATACTTTACAAAATAAAAGAACAGCTGACAAAGATACCAAAGAACAAACCCAAAGATCAACACAAAGTAAAGATCATTAACAAAGAGACTGATCATTAAACAGACCCAGTACAGGGCAAAGATATGGAGAGCATCAACAATACAGACCGGAGGTAACACACAGGTAATCAGAATAAAAAGAAAACTGCTTAGTGTGAACAGAAATAATACTTTGTGAGGAAGTTATGTTAAAACAGTTTACATAAACTTCCTTAATGAGCAACAGATGAAACAGGTTAAAACTCAGGAGAGTGGATCGCTGGAACATCCTCTGATTGGTCCTAGGTGTCATGTGATCACATAGAGCAGTCTGGGAACTGGAGTTCTGTTGAAGGGCTGTGTGACAGCTGGTCTGTTATCATGGCATCAACCTGGTATTTTCCAGTTTCTGACTACACGACACTTGTTGTATTATTTGTGTGATGGACAACTGTCAGCTTGTAGTAGTAAAAGAGTGTAATTTGTCTATGATAACACTTTTAAAACCATCTGGATCAGTGGTATCTGGACTCGGGAAGATTTCAGTGAAAACATCTAGCTGTTTATGAAGTAAATACGAAATATACCTTTTACACAGGCTGCTCATGATGGGATAAGGCTAATAGGCTCATATAAAATGTAGTTTGAAAACAAAGTTCCAATAAAGGTACCAGCACTGTTGACATGCTCACATGCTTTTTCCAAAGGACTTGAAGAAAGTGAACATATACAAACCGGATTCCAAAAAAGTTGGGACACTAAACAAATTGTGAATAAAAACTGAATGCAATGATGTGGAGATGGCAAATGTCAATA
>BRDA01083135.1:0-10758 GCA_036984385.1 Crenuchus spilurus | reverse complement strand
GGAAATACGGACGTTTGGTCACCCTAGTTTAAAGTCCAAATTTTACTTCTTTGTAACTAAACACAACTGTAGTTGCAAAGCTAACACTGCTAACAAAGAATGAAATCCAATAGTCACTGAAGAATACATCATACAAATTTTTTCTCAATCTCTTAAACTGCATTTAGACTTTAAATAAAATCTAATAGACTAGATAGTGTTTTTTTACTAAACAGTATGACTTACTGTGAATTACAAAAATAACATTTCACTGCTACAATCAGCCGCTCCATACAGCAGTTTTTCTTCATTTTTAAGGCTCGTGGTCAGTTGTACTGTTTCCTAAAACACATCAACTAGTCTGTGATACATTCATTCAAATGTGGATGTGGCTCAAGTGGGCTGAGAGATGTTTTTTGGTGGATTTGTACAGAAACAACTGGGATATTAGGTGATTGTTATAGTGTTTGCTATCAATTCTTCCAATGACTGAAAGTCAATTTGGACTCAAAACATGTCTTGATTTATTGGCTGTACCTGAGGTGGAAAATTGGTCAAACATGATTTCTGGATTCCTTCAAAACATTTTTTAATTCATTTCTAAGGTTTTTTTTTATGACAACATAATACAAAAGCTAGGCAGCTTGGTGGCTCAGTGGTCAGCACATTTGCCTCTCAGCACTGAGGTCTTGGGATCAATTCCCTATCTGGGAGGAGTTTCAATGTTCTCCCTGTATGCGTGGAGGTTTTCTTACACAGTTCAAAACCATGGAGGTCCGGTGAATTGTGTACTCACTCAATTGTGTGAAAGGACAATTAATTCTGACTAGGATTAAGAAGTTAAGAAGATGGATTATTACTACAAAAGGTGAAGCTGTTATATACAAAGACATCATCTCTATTCAAATTGGTTCAAACATAAAACGATCAAACCCTGTCAGCCTTTTATTTCCATTAGCATAGTGCCTCATCATATTAAAAAGGGTCATTTTATGTTTATTTCATGAGCTACCATTCTGTGTATAACACACAACATCATACACACTATAATTATTTATACATCTGGATGAAGTTTAATTCTGCATGTCCCACCCACTCATCACACTTACTGCTCTATCCAGTGGTTGTGTATACATGTGACACACCTTCTACCCCCATTATTCTGCTCTCACACAGGCACACACACACCAAGAGCTGAATGAGGGAGAACGATGGAACCTAGCGTACAGAAATAGATTATGTCAGAGAGATTCCATGGAAATGTGCACACTGGCAAAACTAGAGTGGAGTTTGCTGCTGGCAAAAACCTTTCTTTTAATCTGCTGCATGTTCAAACAGAAAACGTGAGGAGGATACAAGCAAAGTAATAATGTCAGTTTCCCCTTTTCCCCAATCACATAAATATGGAAAATATATTCGGTATCTATTTTTCTCTTTATCTTACACATGAGCAGCTAATTTATATCTACAGTAATGTATTCAGCTACACTACACTACATATACCACATTACAGTATACAGCTACACTACACTACACATACCACATTACAGTATACAGCTACACTACACTATATACACTACACTACACTCCACAGCTTTACTACACTACATATACCACATTACAGTATACAGCTACACTACACTATATACACTACACTCCACTCCACAGCTATACTACACTACATATACCACATTACAGCATACAGCTACACTACACTATATACACTATACTACACTACACTCCACAGCTACACTACACTACATATACTACATTACAGTATATAACTACACTACACTATATACACTACACTCCACTCCACTCCACAGCTATACTACACTATATATACCACATTACAGTATACAGCTACACTACACTATATACACTACACTCCACTCCACAGCTATACTACACTACATATACCACATTACAGTATACAGCTACACTACACTATATACACTACACTACACTCCACAGCTACACTACACTACATATACCACATAACAGTATACAGTTACAATACACTACATATACCACATTACAGTATACAGCTACACTACACTATATACACTACACTACACTTCACAGCTACACTACACTACATATACCACATTACAGTATACAGCTACACTACACTACAATCCACAGCTACACTACACTACATATACCACATTACAGCATACAGCTACACTACACTATATACACTATACTACACTACACTCCACAGCTACACTACACTACATATACTACATTACAGTATATAACTACACTACACTATATACACTACACTACACTCCACTCCACAGCTATACTACACTATATATACCACATTACAGTATACAGCTACACTACACTATATACACTACACTCCACTCCACAGCTATACTACACTACATATACCACATTACAGTATACAGCTACACTACACTATATACACTACACTACACTCCACAGCTATACTACACTACATATACCACATTACAGTATACAGCTACACTACACTATATACACTACACTACACTCCACAGCTACACTACACTACATATGCCACATTACAGTATACAGCTACACTACACTATATAGACTACACTCCACTCCACAGCTATACTACACTACATATACCACATTACAGTATACAGCTACACTACACTATATAGACTACACTCCACTCCACAGCTATACTTCACTACATATACCACATTACAGTATACAGCTACACTACACTATAAACACTACACTACACTCCACTCCACAGCTACACTACACTACATATACCACATTACAGTATACAGCTACACTACACTACATATACCACATTACAGTATACAGCTACACTACACTATATACACTCCACTCCACTCCACAGCTATACTACACTATATATACCACATTACAGTATACAGCTACACTACACTATATACACTACACTCCACTCCACAGCTATACTACACTATATATACCACATTACAGTATACAGCTACACTACACTATATACACTACACTACACAGCTATACTACACTACATATACCACATTACAGTATACAGCTACACTACACTATATACACTACACTACACTCCAGAGCTATACTACACTACATATACCACATTACAGTATACAGCTACACTACACTACATATACCACATTACAGTATACAGCTACACTACACTATATACACTACACTCCACAGCTATACTACACTACATATGCCACATTACAGTATACAGCTACACTACACTATATACACTACACTACACTCCACTCCACAGCTACACTACACTACATATACCACATTACAGTATACAGCTACACTACACTACACATACCACATTACAGTATACAGCTACACTACACTATATACACTACACTACACTACACAGCTATACTACACTACATATACCACATTACAGTATACAGTTACACTACACTATATACACTACACTCCACTCCACTCCACAGCTATACTACACTACATATACCACATTACAGTATACAGCTACACTACACTACAATCCACAGCTACACTACACTACATATACCACATTACAGTATACAGCTACACTACACTATATACACTACACTACACTACACAGCTATACTACACTACATATACCACATTACAGTATACAGTTACACTACACTATATACACTACACTACCCTCCACAGCTATACTACACTACATATGCCACATTACAGTATACAGCTACACTACACTACAATCCACAGCCACACTACACTACACAGTTACACTACAGTACACTGCTACACTACACTATACCCACTACACTGCTACACTACACTGCACTACATATACTACACTACAATATACAGCTATACTACACTACATATACCACATTACAGTATACAGCTACACTACACAAACAACTTATAACCATCTAAAATGTACAAATTTAATAAACATGTGCAGCAGTAAGTCAAAATACTGAAGACAATTATTTAATTTAAACACAAATTCCTCCGCTTTGCTGACTCTGTCCACCATGTTTTCAAACTGACCATGTAACACTGAGCTGGTGAAATGCATCATGGGATTACCTTCACTGAAAAGGATACACATTGTGCTGCCTTGGAATTGTGGGTAAAATAAGGATGCTGCTTAGCAAGGCACTTTATGCTGTCTGAATGGAACAATCCTTTTCTCCCGAATACTGCCTGCAAATGATGTCCAGTTAGGCAGCTGCTTTCAGAATGGAACACAGCTAACATTTCCATTCTGTCTAGTTTGACTTTAGCTGAAAAACTTCAGTCTCTTAGTTTTAGTTAAAAAATTTTTCACTGGCCACCTTGTAGCTACACTCATTGTCCAGTTTAACCCCACTGAGCATACAGGTGCACTCACAGACTGTAGACCATGTGTTTCTCTGTATACTTAGTGCACCCTGTTCTTCAATGATCAGCACCCCCACAGAGCTGCAGAAATGTAGGCTTACAAACGGCACTTCTTATTTCTTTCTTTCAACAATGGTTTTCTTCTTGCCACTCTTCCATAAAGGCCAGATTTGTGGAGTGCATGACTTATAGTTGTCTTGTGTACAGATTCTCCCACCTGAGCTGTGGAATTTTGCAGCTCCTCCAGAGTGACCATGGGCCTCTTGGCTGCATCTCTGACCAGTGCTCTCCTTGCTCAATCTTTCAGTTTAGGTGGACGGCCATGTCTTGGTAGGTTTGCAGTTGAAGAATACTTTTTCCATTTCTGGATGATGGATTGAACAATGCTTATTGGGATGCCCAAAGCTTGGGATATGTTTTTATAACCTAACCCTGCTTTAAACTTCTCCACAACTTTATCTCTGACCTGTCTGGTGAGGTCCTTGGTCTTCATGATGCTGTTTGTTCACTAGTGTTCTCTAACAAACCACTGAGGCCTTCACAGAACAGCTGTATTTATACTGAGACTAAATTACACACAACTGGACTCTATTAACTCATTAAGTGACTTCTGAAGGCAACTGATTGCACTGGATTTTGTTTAGGGGTATCAGAATACAGGGGGCTGAATACTTTTGCACATCACACTTTTAAGATTTTTATTTGATAAAAAATTTGAAAACCATTTATCATTTTCATTCCACTTCACAATTATGTGCTTCTTTGTGTTGGTCTATCACTTACAATCTCAATAAAATACATTTAAGGTTGTGGTTGTAAGATGTATGAATAGTTTTGCAAGCCACTGTACATAGTAGTATAAACCTAATTCATATTCTGAGAAGAAAGCATTTGTAGGTGGAGCATTAATAGGTCAGTTAGTTCTCATATGTATTAGAGTGCTGTGCATGTATTCTTTGTACTGGGCAAATCTGCGGGCATCCGTGTTGGGAATGGGAGAGAAGGCTGAGGATGCTCTGTTGACCTTCTCTGACAGTGCAGAGCATACAAAGATCAATGCACTTGTTTCATCAGCTTATCGTACACAGTCTGTTACAGTGAAGGTTGATGGTGCTCTTTGTACAGTACTGCTGCAAACCCACCTTCCCATGCAGGGCACCAACGAAAGTTGTTACATTTTCAGACTTTGATTTTCCTTTCAGTTTCAGACAGAAGCACTTAATCATGGTCAGAGCATCCACCCTCTTTTCCTCCTGACCCATGATCTCTCTCTCTCTCTCATTCTCTCTCTCATGTGCTGTTCTTTTCCATCTATCTATGTCTGTCTACATCTCTCTTATTCCTGCGTTGGGTTGACTTGTGTGTAGAAGCTGCTTCAGTGCAGTTTGTTTCTGTCACCTCTGATTAATGACTAGCAATAACATTACAACTTACATGGATATGGCAGGCTGGATATTTACCACGCACAATCAATAAATCATTCAAGCACTTCCCAGATTCAGAGGCTATATGAAGCCACAGCACATCATATTTCATATGCAGATTAATAAATGTTTGCCATGAATGTGAACCAGTTAGGCTTGACCACATCTAATGCTATAGAGCTCTGTGTTTCGTGACCTAGCAGGTGATCGCTGGAGGACCCATGTCTAATGGAAAAGACAAGCTTACAGTGCATTAATGCACAGAGCCCATAATTGGATTTATATGACTATAGGGGATATAGTTCATAATCCAGCTGCTGGAGCTCTGCTGCATACTCTCCTACTGCTAAGACGATATACTTCTATTCTTCTGCAAATCTCCAGTAGGTTCCAATCAATGTCTTAATCAAAGCAGCAGAAATATAAATTTTTCTTCATTGAAAAACAGACGATGTATTGTATTGATGCACCTTAGACACAAAGATCAAAAGCATAATCTACGCTGTTAAAAATAAAGGTTACGTGGTCCTCAGACTTGTCTCAGACTTGTCTTTTGTCTTCTTTATCTGAACTGGCTGCTGATCACTCTGTACATAATCTACTTATCTATGCAAATTATTAACAAACTATGTGTTGACACTGTTGATACTCAGCGGTGTTAGGGTGATGGTTAGGATAAAAGGGGTTAGGGTACAGGTCTAATAGATAACTAAATGTAGGATAAATACAGCCTGTCAGGGACATATTTACATACATACACATTACACTTATAGCGCCTTTCTAGACACCCAAGGACGCTTTACAATCGACATTTCATATACACACACTCCGGCAAGAAGCGGCAGCCAGTCGCGCACAATGTACTCTCAACCAGAAGTGACCGTCCACCTGGAGGACTGCATCAAGCACTAGGGGGATACCCAGGACAGAGTGCCAACCATATCTGGGCATACACACATTCATACACAGACATACACATTCATACACACACCAGGGTAATTTTTTTGAATAGCCAATTCACCTGACATCCATGTTTTTGGACTGTGGGAGGAAACCGGAGTCCCCAGAGGAAACCCACGCAGACACGGTGAGAACATGGAAACTCCGCTCAGATGGGGACTTGAACCTTGCTAACCACTAAGCCACCATGCCACCTATGTTTGAACATGTTCCTCTCATCCTGCCTCTCCATAAACTGTTACTAAAAAAACTTTTCTTACAATCAAATCTATATAGTATGAGAAGGTTCTTCTAGGTTCTACACACTCATTTACAAAAGTAGTAACTTTTTATTATTATTATTATTATTATTTATTATTGTTATTATTATTAACATAATTTTTATTATAATCCAGTAACTACATGGAAAATAATCAAAACTGTCAGTAATAAGAGTGAAAAAGGTAAGTTTGAAACTACAGGTAGTTTTAAGGGGTTTGCCCTTCTGTTCCAAAGAACTCTTTTGAAGGCCTTTTTTTAAAAAGTCAAGTATATCCAATGTGAAAGTATTCACCACCTTACCTTTTTACCTATTGTATTACATTACAGCCAGTATTTAATGTTTTGGGGGTTTTTTATCTGAATTGTATGTGATGCATCTGCACAAATTAATTATTACATTTTAATAATTATTATTAATTATTATTTAATAATAATTATTACATTGATTAAAGTAGTATTTTTTTTATAAAAACTGAAAATTGGCATGTACATATGTATTCACCCCCTTTGTTTTGAAGCCCCTGAAATTCCACTTAATTCCACTTGTGTGCAATCTAAGTGTCACATGATCTGTCAGTATATATACACCTTTTCTGAAAGACCACAGAGGCTTCAGCACTATTAAGCAAGAGACTCTACTAACCAAACAACACCACAAAGACCAAGGAGATCTCCCAACAAGTCAGAGACAAAGTTGTTGAGAAGTACAAGTCAGAGTTGGGTTATAAAAAAATATCCACATCTCTGATGATCCCCTGGAGCAACATCAAATCCATTATCATCAGAAGAACATGGTACCACAACAAACCAGCCAAGAGAGGGCCACCCACAAAAACTGTCAGACCAGGCAAGGAAGGAATTAATCAGAGAGGCAGCACAGAGACCAAAGGTAACCTTGAAGGTGCTGCAGAGACTGGAGTATATGTCCATATCATCACAATAAGTCGTACACTCCATAGAGCTGGGCTTTATGGAAGAGTGGCCAGAAAAAAGCCTGTATTGACAAACAAAAATAGGAAGTCTCGTTTTGAGTTTGCCGAAAGGCATGTGGGAGACTCCTGAAATGTATGGAGGAATATGCTCTGGTCAGAGCCAAAATGAAAATTTTCAGCCACCATTTAAAACACTATATCTGGTGCAACACTAATACATATCACACCAAGAACAGGAAGAGGAAGTTTTTCAGCAGCAGGGACTGGAAAACTGGTCCGAGTCAAGGGGAAAACGGATGGTGCTAAATACAGGGATGTTCTTCAGCAAAATCTTTTTGGGTCTGTCAGAGATGTGAGACTGGGACAAAGGTTCACTTTCCAACAGCACAATGACCCAAAACATACTGCTAAAGCAACACTAGAGTGGTTTAAGGGGAAACATGTAAATGTATTGGAATGGCAGTGTCAAAGCCCAGAATTTAATCTGAGAATCTGTGGTCAGACTTGAAGATTTCTGTTCAGCAGCAGAAACCATCTAACTTGTAGGAGCTGGAGCAGTTTTGCTGGAGGAATGAGCAAAAATCCCAGTGGCAAGATGTGGCAAGCTCATAGAAACTTATCGAAAGTGACTTGCAGCTGTAATTGCCACAAAAGGTGACTAAGTACTGACTTTAGGGGGGTGAGTAGTTATGCACACTGAAGTTTTCTTTTATTCACTGAAGTTTATTTCACACTGAAGTAAGCTTTATTTTGTCCTATTTGTTGTTTTACTTCACAATAAAAACAAAATCAGATGTTTAAAGTTATAGAAACGTTCTGTAAATGAAATGATGCAAAACCTAAAATAATCAACTTTAATTCCAGGTTGTGAGGCAGCAAAACATGAAAAATACAAAGGGAGTGAATATTTTTGCAAGGCACTGTACGTAATGCTACATTTTTATTGATGTCTATCGCACTCCTGTTCTCACTTAGCCTCTCTTTCATATGATTTGCAGTGATATTCATATTCATCACTTACCATCCCTTACTTTCTCCTTTTTGAAGCATCAAAAGCTGTGGCTGAAAAGCGGCGAATGCAGATGAAAGCTGTACTGAGACTGCAGCTTTTTAATGACTAAAGACCAAGGAAAATGCAGAATTACAGGGCACTCCAGTGTGTGTGTGTGTGTGTGTGTATGTGTGTGTGTGTGTGTGTGTTTCCAAACTGCCATCATGTCCTTCTCATCACTTCATCTTCTCATCCAGATGTCCACCATTTTTGTTGGTGATGCAAGTCAAACCGCTCATGTGTAACTGTGCTTCTTTCATCATTTCCCATCTGCTGAAATCACCAAAAGCCATCCAAACACATTCAGAAACTTTTTGGACCAAATTATAAAGCCAAAAGTTCTGAAAGTCAAATCATCACAATATCAGCATGTCACATTGATTCTTAATGTTAAAATAAACAAAATAAATTAAAATCCTTTTTTTAAACATCAAAGTAATGTTATTCTTTTCATGCATGATGGTAATTATAGTGCACAATTATTATTATCTGTTATTATCTTCTATATGTATTAGTTTACTTCAGTGGGCATTACAAGAGGAACCTGTAGTGCACCACCTAAAGGTCAGTAACTGCAAGTGCAATAAAACATAAAGAAGAATATTTTCTTATATATCAGGCTAACTGATATAAAAGGAGAATAAAAACATTTTTGAAAAAAAATCTGATTTTATTTTTTCTGAATATGTGCATAAAAGTGTTCACGTACAAATGATGTAGACACATAAACAGGAAAGGAGAGACAGAGGGAGAGGGAGAGAGAGAAAAACAGATCTATAAAGATGCAGGATAGTATAGAAATAAAGTGAGTAAAATAGTGAAAGAGGACCACAGGCAATGTGAATCAGTGTAGAACGATAGAGAGAGAAAGAAAGAGAGAAGCAAAGTAAGTGATATATAAAGAGAGAGAGACAGAGAGAGAGAGAGAGAGAGAGAGAGAGAAGCAAAGTAAGTGATATATAAAGAGAGAGAGAGAGAGAGAGAGAGAGTTTGGTGCTCTAACACAATGTGATGCCAAATATGATAAAAAATGTCTTCAGCAAACACCCGATTTCATCTACATTTGCATGTGCACACTCACACACACACACTCACACACACACACACACACACATACACACACACCTGCCTCTATCTTTTTCATTCACATCCCATCATTCTCATTCACTCAGGGAGACTGGACGACTGATGAAAACGCATGAGGAGAGATCAGGGGGACGAGGGGTCTTGCTTAGGGCCACCGAACACATTCTACACAATCAAATCAGAGCGGCCAAAGGTGTAACCTGCCGTCACCTGGGGGTGTGTGTGGAAGACACTTTAGCCGCTGAGCACCACAACAGAATATTGACACTGTGTGTAGGAGAAACGTCAGCCGTGTACATGATTAAACCCGTGATCCAAAACTTTTGCAAAAAAATGCTTTTACAGTGTTACAGGTGACAGCTAACAGCCATGAAGAATATTTTACTCAAACAAGTCAACACATTACTAATTTTATGATGAGTTGCACCTTTTCATTGTCAAGATAGTTCAGTAAACTTGGGTCATTGTTGCTGTTTTAATTTATAATGTAAAAGTAATTACTTAATAACACAACTGATGACATGGTCAGTGATGTAATGAGACTGACTTGTGTAGTGACAGTCAGGTCATAAAAAGTTTTATTTACAAACCGGATTCCAAAAAAGAATCAAATTGTGAATAAGAACTAAACAAATTGTGAATAAAAACTGAATGCAATGATGTGGAGATGGCAAATGTCAATATTTTATTCGTAATAGAACATAGATGACAGATCAAA
>BRDA01083132.1:0-11923 GCA_036984385.1 Crenuchus spilurus | reverse complement strand
AGCATCCTGTTTGAGGCAGTTGTGACATTTTCCTTCAAATGTGCCAAATGCAACTAAAGAGTGGGGCTAGCGCGCTGAAAGTTGCTATAGTCATATGTAGCACCAAATGACACTACATGCACCATACGGCGAGTTTCTAGCATGCTGTTTGAGGCAATTGTGACATTTTGCATGAAATGTGCCCTATGCCACTAAAGAGTGGGGCTAGCGCGCTGAACGTTGCTATAGTCATATGAAGCACCAAATGACATCATATGCACGATACGGCGAGCTTCCAGCATGCTGTTTGAGGCAGTTGTGACATTTTACATCAAATGTGCCATATTCACCAAATAGTGGAGCTAATGCGCTGAAACACACTGACGTATGTTAGTGTTGCACCAAATGGCAGCATATGCACTCAACGGCGAGTTTCTAGCATGCTGTTTAAGGCAGTTGTGACATTTTGCATCAAATGTGCCATATTCACCAAAATAGAGGAGCTAATGCGCTGAAACACACTGACGTAATATGTTGCTTCAAATGGCACTATATGCACACAACGGCGAGTTTCTAGCATACTGTTTGATGCAGTTGTGACATTTTGCATCAAATGTGCCATATACACCAAAATAGTGGAGCTAATGCGCTGAAACTTTCTATAGTCATATGTAGCACCAAATGACACCATATGCACCATATGGCGAGCTTCTAGCATGCTGTTTGAGGCAGTGTTGACATTTTGCATCAAATGTGCCATATTCACCAAAATAGTGGGGCTAGCGCGCTGAAACGCACTGACGTCATATGTTTGACCAAATGCCACCATAAGCACCCAACGGCGAGTTTCTAGCATGCTGTTTGAGGCAGTGTTGACATGTTGCATCAAATGTGCCATATTCACCAAAATAGTAGGGCTAGTGCGCTGAAACGCACTGACGTCACATGTTGCACCAAATGCCACCATACGCACCCAACGGCGAGTTTGTAGCATGTTGTTTGAGGCATTTGTGACATTTTGCATCAAATGTGCCATATTCATAAAAATAGTGGGGCTAGTGTGCTGAAATACACTGACGTCATTTGTTGGACCAAATGGAACCGTATGCACCCAACACCGAGCTTCTAGCTTGCTGTTTGAGGCAGTTGTGACATTTTGCATGAAATGTGCCATATGCAACCAAAAAGTGGGGCTAGCGCAGAAATTTATGCAGAAATCTAGAAAATTCTAAGTGGTTCACAAACTTTCAGGCACCACTATATGTAAATGTGTTTGTTTTCATGACCTCATAAAAATAATGACTTCACAACAGGCTTTTATGCTGCTTGCTTTCCAGATACACTAATTTTGATTGAAAGGGTAGTGGCTTGGGTTGATGATTTCATGTTTTTATCCTCCACAAGCCAAGAATGCTTGTGTCTAAACAACTAATTTTTATAGTTTGACCAAGGTATTTATTTTCTTTTTCCACTCACATTTACAGAAATCATAATATTATAGCGGTGCATGCTATGTATTTGTGCAGAGAAGTTGCCAAACTATCTCTCTTCACTATGTTCCTGCAATTTAGAGCCAATGTTTACATTTCTATAACCAGCACAGAGGGAATGCAGTGAAAGTGAAACAGTGAAAGGCGGTCAGTATCTTTGGCACAGCTTGTTGTGTTAGAGCGCACCACATGCTGTGTTTATGACGGGATCATTGGAATGGCTGGCTGGTTTGCTGACTCACTCCAGATAATACACATTATGTTATTAATAATCTGAAGTGATTTTGACCAATAAATCAAGTATACACAATTGCATATATCTTGGTCAAATAGAGAATAGGCTCTTAGTTTGTGGAATTGTGATCCAGTGTTGAGGTCTGAACTCATGAAGTGGGAAAAGTTTACTTTTGGCTCCCTCTAGTGGCAGTAACCTGCTATGTACTAATAAATCTTCTAGATTTGGGTATATTTGTTGAATTCATTAAGATAGGTAGTACGTTGTATAAATTAATCCTCTCTTCCAGTACCAGACACCCCAAATGTCATCCAAGAACACGTAGATATGAAGAGGTTTGGTATGCCAAGCAGCCAATGTGCCATGAAGATATTGGTAAAAGAAGGTGCAAATCTAATTTGTCTATTACAATGTTTATTTTAAGTCATAGGGTCTTTGATGTAACTGTGGTGTCTGGTACTGATCAGGTTGAGGAAGTGTTCAATGTATTCTACTGTGGCACAGGTTTCACTGCCACAGTTGGACATAATTGTGTGACCCGGTGGCATTTCAAAATGAATGCTCAATGATTGTGGTTCTTTAGGGTGGAGATAAAAAGGCAAGTTTCTTTTTTTTTATTTTTTATTTTTTATTTTTTTTTATCAATGTAGCCTTCTTTCCTTAATTTGGTGATAATGTTTCTTATCTCAGGTACAGTGTTTGGAAATATATACAAATATATAATTAATCATTATTAGTTATTAATAATATACCATTAATAGTTATTATTAATAATAAAATATTAAAATAATATTAACATTAATTATTAATAAAATATAAATACATTATTAAATATTAATACATTGTTAAATTGAACATTTAATAAAACTCAGACTTTTCCAGTTGACTGTTTTCTAGTAGTTCTTGTAATTTTCAACAGACCTAATTTACATAAAATTATGCCTCATTTTTGAGTAAAAATAAGGAGTTAACAGGTTATTTTGACCCAAGACCACAGAAGGATTAACTATTAATATTTCAATATAATCAGCTCATCCAAAGCTTCCAAACACAGACACAGATTCAAATGCCCAACATGTTAAAACTAACAGGGGCCGTTGAACAGGGACTCCTAGCCAACTAACTTGTAAATCACCATTTATAACTAGATGGAGTGACAGCGAGGACAGCCAATCACAGGTTAGCTAGAAATGGCAGAGCCAGTCAATAAGTTTGTGAGTGGTCTAAAGGGAAACAGACTTTAGTTTGAGCAGTTGTTCTTTGCTTGGTCCTAGTGCCTGACCTGTCTCCATTTAAAATGGCATATCACTGTTTTTGGACAGTAAAAACTGCCTTTTCAAAAAAGATGAACAGTTAATATCAGCAGTATTTACATGTGTGACAGTTTATAACATGAGGAAGTTTAGTTGACGAGTTGGATTCAGACATTAAGTGTCAGCAGTGTTCAGTATTTACAATCTGTAACCCCGTTGAACCTTGTTGAAGTGTATTCTTGAGTATACAGGTTTGAATAAATAAGTTATAGTTGAATAAATAACAGGTAAGTTAAAAGGTTTAAATTCATTGAGCAGTGATAAAGTGATTAGTATTACTCAAAGGCAGAACTGAATGTTGGGAAATGTATTGTTAATAATTATCATTAAAATGTTCATGATATGTTGAGTAAAATAAACAGAGCATTTCAATCTGCCTGTAAGAAAAGGAGAGCATAGTTACAAAAATGTTTGGTGAATATGATTGGTTGGTGTAAGCTTTGTGAATGAACCAATCAGATGTGAGGAGAGAGGTAAGGCGGGAGTTGTGAGTTTGTAAAAGAGCTGAAGGAGGAGGAGGTTTGTTTATGTTAAAGTGAAACAGAAGAGTTTAGTTAAAGAATGTTGTGAGACTATGTTTGTGTGTGACAATGTGGGACACCAATGCATCGAGGTAGTCTAAAATAACTTGGCACATAACAGACTGCAAATAAAAACGTATATATATATATATATATATTTACATACACACACACAGTCATGCTCAAAAGTTTACACACCCCTTGAACTTTTTCACGTTTTTTCACCTTACAACCACAAAATTAAATTTTTTTGAGATTTTAAGTGATAGGCCAGCACAAAGTAGCACATAATTGTGAAGTGGATTGAAAATGATAAATGGTTTTCAAAATTTTAATCAAATAAAAATCTTAAAAGTGTGATGGGTAATTTAGTCTCAGTACAAATACACCTGTCCTGTGAAGGCCTCAGTGGTTTGTTAGGGAACACTATTGAATCGAACTGGAAACCTACCAATACATGGCCGTCCACCGAAACTGACAGATTGAGGAAGGTGAGCAAGATAAGGGGGAGTGTAATTTTGGCAAGTGTAAGAATAGCATTGCCAAAATCATACTCCCCCCCACAAAATCCCAAATGAAAAAGCTACAATAAAATACTTTTGAGGGTAACATCTACACACCTAGACATTTGACATATGTGGGGTTTACACCCCACTTACACATAATCCTGTGTGGAGCCTACATCTAACAGCATAGAAAAACAGGACACTTAAACAAGCAAAAATGTTGCTTTGAACATGTTGCCAGCACCACATCAAAAACCTGCAAGAAGCAACTTATTTTTAATTTAATTACACAAAAATATGCCCCTTTTAACTCTCCTGATTTTATAAAAGTATGGATTTGAGCATTTAATCTATAGACTAAGATATTTGACCAATCAAAGCTTAAACATTGTTTCTAAACATGAATTCAGCTTGTGAAACATGTGATTATTCAGCTTGTGTCTCTGGTCAGGTTGTCGTAATATAATGTGTGTAACAACTCTGTAAGCACACTTGATGTGTTTATAACTCAGCTCTGGGTCAGAGAACATTAAGATGCACACTGTATTAAATGTACAATGTCATTACTTCTTCTGAAAAGATGCGAATCACTGAATTTAGACCAATAACATGAGATGATGATAGGAGCTGCAGCAGAATCTCAGTTGTGTCTTTTGTTTTAACAACGTTCTAATAATATGGATTTATAAGGACTTCCGTTTGTTACATATAAAACTAGTGCTTTTTGCGATGTTCTGTTGTTTTCTGTGAAAGAATTATGATAATAGTAGTTATTTAAATACAGAAACAACAGAAACACAGAGTGCGATTTGTTCTGCCGACACCGCTGTGTGATGCGCGTGCACGCGAAGGGAAGTCAGAATTTGGCACAACACTGGCGCTGTTCTGATCTGATTTGCATTGGTTTGTGTTGGTGGTCGCCTGGCCTGGGCTTCCGGGGCTACAGCCCCAAATGATTTTCCAGTAGCCCCGAATCATTTCGCTCAACTCAGCTTTACTATTAACTGGAAGCCAGTGTAGTGCTGATAAAACTGGGCCAATATAGTCAAATTTTCTGGTTTTAGTAAGAACCCTGGCTGCTGCATTTTGAAATAATTGAAGTTTATTTAAGTTCCTGCTTGAGCATCCTGATAATAGTGCATTACAGTAATCTAACCTAGAAGTAATGAATGCATGTGCCAATTTTTCTGCATCCTATAGGGATAAGTCATTTCTTAACTTGAAAATATTACGGAGATATAGAAAAGCTGTTCTGGTAGTTTTAGTTGTGTGTTGGTCAAATGATAAATCTGAGTCAATTATGACACCAAGATTTTTTGCTACTGAGTCAGGTGTAACAGTGAAGTTATCCAGATTTAAACTTAAGCCTGATAATTTTTTTCTCATGGTTTTTGGGCCCAGAAGAAGGACTTCTGTTTTGTCACTATTTAAGAGAAGAAAGTTATACGACATCCAGCATTTCACATCTTTTACACAGTCCTCCTTTCTTTAATCTAATCCTGTCATCAGGTTTAGCTGATATATAAAGTTGTGTATAATCTGCATAACAGTGGAAATTAATATTATGTTTAGTTATAACGTGGCCTAATGGAAGCTTATAAGGTATGAATAATAGAGGTCCTAAGATAGATCCTTGTGGAATTCCACATCTCACTTTTGTACTGTTGGATGATACATCATTAACATTTACAAACTGATAATGTTCAGTTAGATAAGATTTAAACCATAATAGGGCTGTTCCTGTGATTCCAACCATGTTCTCTAGTCTTTTTAGTAGAATATTTTGGTCTATTGTATCAACAGCTGCACTTAGATCAAGTAAAACTAATACGGTTACGCAGCCTTGATCAGAGGCAAGAAGAAGATCATTTGTTATCTTAAGAGCTGTCTAAGTGCTATGATGGGGTCTAAATCCAGATTGGAACTTTTCATAAATGTGTTTTTTACGCAAATATGAGCAAAGCTGTTGGGCCACAACTTTTTCCAAAATTTTAGACATGAATGGTAAGTTAGAAATACGTCTATAATTGGACAATATATTGTTATTGTTATATAGATGGTTGGTTAACTAGTTTATCTGCGGCCCAGTCTTGGCTCTGGTAAGTCACTTATTTACACTACTCTGCCGGCTAACTAAAAGACTATGGGGTATGTTGCGTGAAAGCAGACTACATCTATTACAAGTAAAAAACCAATTCAGATATCAATGTAAAATCAATCATATAGATTTTATATCAGAATATTATGACCCTCCTTGCTTTGGAATGAACAGTGTTTACTGCACAAATAATGCACTGTGACACACCAGTGGACCAGTTAACCTCTATCACAGTAGCAATGAGGATAGTGTCAGGCAGCATCCTGCTTCCTTCATTCAAAAGCATAATATTCTGATATAATAATGCATAACCATACAAAAGCACCCAGCAGGAACAATGACATTGTGAAAATGTGACAATGTTCTGACAATGAAGCATTTGTGACGAGTACGATCACGAGATGAGTAAAACTTGTCAATATCCGTGCTCATGCTGAAGGAAAATCCTCATTGGGTAACTGACTGTCTTCACAATCTGTGATTGGCCAGTCACACAGAGTCACACACAGACACACAGTCACCCCTCCCTACACAGACACAGCTCTCCTCCCGCTCACACAGTCACTCAGTCACACACACACACACACACCTTAATCAACATTGTTTAACTTTATGAGGAATCAAATGGCAAGAATGTTAGGTAGTAAAAATAAATAAATAATTGAAAGAAAAAAATCAGTTTGATCATAAAATTAAAAATAACAAATAAAAAAAGAAGTTGTGTTGAGTATGACAACTCTTGTTCATGCATACTGAGTAGTTAATAATTTCCTACTGCATGAATTGTATATGAATTGAATCATGCACTTAAAAATATTCATGTTTATTAAAAAAACTTGTTCTGTAAAAAGTTCTCTTACTTTTGTGATCAAAACATTCATTTGAATCTCAATGTTGAGATTTTGATGCTGTTCTGTAAATAGTTTTCAAAAAACAATACATATAGCAACTTCTGATCAATTCATATTAATTTCAGACTTAAAATAATGTACTGATTTAACCCCCACCCACTTCCTGTTAAACCAAGCCCTATTTTGGTTTAGGCCCTGCCCACTCCGAGTACAGATATGGATACAGATTATTTAGATGGTTGAACAGATACAGATAGTGGTGTACTCGCTCTTCCCAATTGTCTACATTCTTGCAGGGTTGATACAGTGTTGTGAATAGGTTCTGAGCCTGCTGGGTAGAGCTTTCCCAAATGTCCAAAGTCTCCAATATAACATATTTCACTGATTTTAAACAAACAAACAAAATGTTACATATCACAACAGTTGTTAAATAAAACTTCTTAATTTTATAGAATAAATATTATGAGAGTAGTCTTGAACCCTACAAACATCTTTCTCAAAGTTTAATTCATCTAGAGCCTTTCGCCAACACACACAGAGCCTCCAGTCCATAGTCCAGAGTCAATTGATTTGTCCAAAAAAGTGTCATTATCTGTGGGTGAAGATCTCTCTTAGGAAGTCTTGTTGATACGATATACCATCTTGTTTCAGCAAGGCACAGCTCACTCAACCTAGGAAAAGAGTACATTAGATCAGCTTTAGAGTCAACGTTTTGTCACTGTTGGGTTTTAATGCTCTTCACAATCTGCAATTTTACAAACCACATCATATCAGAATACTAGGGTTGTCGAAGTTAATGTGATAGTAACACATTAAAACAATCTCAATTTAACGCAATTTTAAAAAATAGTGCCGTTAATGCAAATTTGAGAAAAATATTACACTAATATTTTTAATCATTTGACAACCCTACAGAATACAAAAACAGATACAGATATAATAATGTGCTTATTTATAGTACTCATGCTAGTCATATCAGCATTAGTGCTTAGGCACCATTCACCTCGGGATCAGAAACAATGACAATGAGCAAACTAGGAAAAGCACCTGAATAAAAACCAGACCATTTCTGACCAGTACTCCATATGTTTTATTGCTAATCAGCAAAGTAGTACAGCTGTATTGTCTGTGTTATTTAAGTATTTTCTGTTATGGCCTGTAAATACACATGTCTGTTTTTTCAGCTCTAAAAAGAAATGTGTTGGTATGTAATGATTTTTTTGGCATTCACTGAATCTAGCACACTTGACTTGAGCTAATAAAGCAATGAGACGAGCCTTAAGCTACAGTTAGGGATACCTTGAGGGTAGGCAGAGGAAAGTGGATGAGGACATGTTAAATCTGGTACTAAAACTGGCAGACTGAAGTAAAAATCCCATTTAATTAGCTTAGGAAGTACACTATATGGACATAAGTATTGGAACACCTGTTCATTCATTGTTTTTTTTTTTTTAATTAAGGTTATTAAAACGAGTTTGTCCTGTTTTGGTTGGAGTAACTGTTTTTACTGTCCAGAGAAGGCTTTTTATTAGATGTTGGAGCATTGCTGTGAGGATCTGATTGCATTCAGTGTGTGAGGTCAGTATCCCCAACTCATCAAGTCCACAACTCATCCCAAAAGTATCGAATGGAGTAGAGAACACAGTTCCACTACTCCACAGCTCAATGCTATTGGGGCTTTATACTCCTCCAGCCCACACCTGCCATTAGACATGTTGTGAACAGGTTAATGTTTAGTTCTGGCACTGGTTATTAGTCCATTTTAGCCATTATAAAAGGTAAAGCTATTAAAAACATAAAGGTGTTTTATTCCTCTAAAGCAAGGTGGGCTGACTGTGATTCTGGCGGGCCTGGTTCTTGCACAGTTTGGTTATTAAGCAGTTAACTGTCCAGTGTAGCTGTAGTGACTGCGGTGAATTCTCTTGCTAGCTGTGGTTCCTCACTACTGATCTAAAGAGGCTTAGCTTGATACCAGAAGAGTATAAATTTGCATGCATTGCCATGGGTTCCCTCTCAGATCTGATGTGTTCCTTTAGGGATGATAAGAGTGTTAGAAGAGGTGAACATCAAGGTCAGGCCATGTAGTGGAGTGTAGCTTGTCTGTTTTTATAAGTGTCAGATTAAAAGACTGGAAATAAGAGCTTGGGGTATATAGTTCAGTACGTAATTACAAGGCCCGGACTGAGAAACCAAACGCGGCCGAGATCTTACCCAAACGTTTATGCATAACAAAAAGGGATCTGTAAGACAGCTGAGAACATCAGCCATAACATTAACACCACCTTCTTGTCCATTTTAGCTCCACTGACTGTACAGGTGCTCTTTGTAGTTCTACAATTACATACTGTAGTCCATCTGTTTCTCTGTATACTTTTTTCACCCTGTTCTTCAATGCTCAAGACCCCCCACAGATCATTTTCAGTGATGTGGTGGTGGTGTGTTAGTATGTGTTGTAATGGTATGACTGGATCAGACACAATAGAGCTGCTAAAGTAGAATATCCACTCTATTAGACACACCTATCTTGTTGGCCCACCTTGTTGATGTAAAGTCAGACAATAGCTCAGCACATTTTGTGTTGGTCCTCGAGTAGAGGTGTGAATCTTCACTGATCTCACAATTCGATTCGATTACGAGTCTTCGATTCGATATTGCGATGCATCACGATGCGGGACATTTGGTATTTCATTTGGTTGGCAGACTTTAAGATAAGATAAATTTTTCTATATAGATCAATCTCGATAATTATCACGATACATTTTCTAACACTGTCATAGTTATGAAATAACATAAAAAACATAATAAAAAACATCAGACTAAATACATGAAATGTTACTATTTAAAATATTAAAATGTTTATTTCCAGAACATAATATACAGCAACACAGAATGCAAATAAGATTTCACTGGAACTAAACTAAGTAAATTTGCATTTTGATTTCCCTGCCCAGAAGAGGCAAAAATGTCTAACTAAAATCTTTTTTTAAATAACAAAATATACTACTTACTCTGTTATGTGTCCTGTAGAGAAGTAGAAAATATAACAAGGTAACACAATAAATTATTAACAAGATAAATACCAGGACATTTTACAGCACTTCATGCTTTCATCTGCTGACAAGTTTTATGGAGATGTGGATTTAATTTACCCAGCATGACTTGGCATCTGCCCACACTGTCAAAAGTACTAACACCTGGTTTAATAACCACAGTATCACTGTCAATCAATCAAATTCAATAAAATTTTATTTATAAAGCGCTTTTTACAACTGATGTCACAAAGCAGCTTTACAGGGTTTGCAATAACAGACATAAAATCATTAATCCCTAATCCCCGGTGAGCAAGCCAACGGTGACAGTGGCAAGGAAAAACTCCCTCAGAGCTGGAGGAAGAAACCTTGGGAGGAACCAGACTCACATGGGGGACCCATCCTCCTCTGGTCTGCTAATTCTGTCCTGGGCAGTAAACTCACCTGACCTAAACCACACAGAGCATCTATGAGCTACTGTCAAGAGGAAGAAGAGGGACACCAGACCCAACAATGCAGACGAGTTGAAGCCGCTATCAAAGCAACCTGGGCTTCCATACCAGCTCAACAGTGCCACAAGCTGATCACCTCCATGCCACACCGCACTGATGCAGCAATTCATGCAAAAGGAGCCTCAACCAAGTACTGAGTTTATATACTGTACATACTTTTCAGTAGAACAACATTTATGTATTAAATATCATTGTTGAATTGGTCTTATATATTCTAATTTTTTGAGATACTGACTTCTGGGTTTTCATTAACTGTTGGCCATAATCATCAACATTAAAAGAAATTAAAACTTGAAATAGACTCTGTATATATGAGTTTCACTTTTTGAATTTAATTACTGAAATAAACTTGATGATATCTATGATATTCTAATGCTTTGATATGCACGTGTATGTGATATATTTATATTTATTACATATAAAGTGACATATTTCAAGCCTTTTATGTTTTAATTAATGTTGCTTGAACATCAGAAATCCAGTAAAAATATCAATGGGCTTTTTAATATGTTCTGTTTAACAAAAGAAGAAGAACTGCTGCTGGACACATGGACTCGTTCTGCGGAAAATCGCGTTAATCGGATGTTCTTTCTCGGTTCCTCGCATAGATCCAGCTCCAGCACACTTTCCACACATTTTCAGACAAGCCACGCCCTCCTGCGCAAGGATTGGATAGATCAACATCACCTCCCGCACCAGGACAGGATAATACTTCATACTCGCAAACACTATCCAATCGTGTCGTAGAGTGGGCGTGGCTTGCCGGAATTCAGGTGGAGGAAAACATTACGCGCTGCTGGTAATGGCAGCAGAGTTGCCAGATTCAGTGTTTTTACAAGTAATTTGGGTTTTCAGTTGTTGTTTTTCAAAAATGCAGTTACAGGTAAACATTTTGACTTTTTTAACTACTTTAAAAAAATCACTATATATATATATATATATATATATATAGTGATTTTTTAAAGTAGTTAAAGTAGAAAAAAGCATATAGATGCTATTTGAATCCATTTTGGTTTCACAAAGCCATTGAAGGTATATTTAAATGTTTAAACAGGAGGCGCACGAGAACAATGAAACTTCAAGCTGAACTAAGACCATCATCAGGCTGAAGTGACTCAAATCTGATCTTCTGTCTTAATGTGGCTCAGATCTGATGTTTTCAGGGCTGTGTGGATGTCAAATCCCATCCTTTCACATCAGATTTGAGTCACTTTCATATGTGGTTCTAGATCAGATATGTATCAGATCTGTGGACACTTGAATGCAGGGGCGGACTGGGGAGAAAAAGTGGCCCGGGAGTTCCTGACAGACTGGCCCTATATATATATATATATATATATATATATATATATATATATCTGTATGTGTGTGTGTGTGTGTGTGTGTGTG
>BRDA01083130.1:0-16732 GCA_036984385.1 Crenuchus spilurus | reverse complement strand
TATAGATAGATAGATAGATATTTATAGATATATGTATATATCTTTGTCATTCAATGTTTTTCTTTTTTTCCTACATTTCCTACATACAACACTGAAGTCATCCAGACTATGAAGGAACACATAAGGATTCATGTAGTAAACTTAAAAGTGTTAAACAAACCAAAATATGTTTAAGATTTTACTTCAAAGTAGACACACAACTGAGGTCTCAAACACATTAAGAGGCAATAAATGCAAGTCATGAACTCTTGACAAGACACAGCTGTTAACAGAAAGCCATTCCAGATGACTACCTCATAAAGGTGACTGAGAAAATGCCAAGAAAGCTGCCATCTGAGAATAAAAAATAGAGGCTTTATTTGGGTGGGCCACCCATATATACAGATGGCCTCCCAAGTATGTCTGGAGAGCCAGGTTAAAATCTTGTTTTTCTGGGCGTCTTTTCTGTCTGAGGAAACAAAACAAGCCAAGATCAATTCACTAACAGGCAATCTATTCTCCTCTTGCTCCTCCTGAACCTATTCATTCATCTTGCAACAGTTTTTTTACACAATTACAAATACATGTGAGATGAGAGAGAGCAAGAGATATTGTCTTTTATTTTATTTTATCTTTCATGTAGGGTCTTTTATTTACACATTTCCCAAACCCACCAAAGCAAACATGTATATTTCTTTCAGGTCTTTATTTATACAGTACTTTCTCACAGTCCCAATACTTGTAGAATTCCAATTGACTGACAGATTGATGCATCAACTTTCAGGGAGTCAAAATTCACATCTGAGTTCTTTTTTAAAGATAGTTTTAATATGTTTTGATATAGTTCTTTATTCAAATTTTCAATGGGTCTGAGTCTGACCTACAGAGGTCCTTGAATGTTTGTGAACTTTAGAATTTTATATATTTCTGCATGAATTTGTCACACAAGTTCTAAAAGTAAATAAGTAAAATAAATAAAAAATTAAACAAAGAAGACAAAAAATAGACTTGGCCATTTATTTTTGAGGAAAATTATCCAATATTACATGTCTCTGAGTGGCAGTATGTGAACCCATCCAATAACTGCACAATTGCAATGGTAATACTGCTCTCAGAAAATATTACAATAAATAAAGCTCCAATGACCCTAGATGCAGCAAAACAGACTCAAACTACCAACAATGTGTTTCACAGATGGGCTGAGTTTTTTGGTTTTTTGTTTTTCTGGAATGTTTTCCTTTCACATTGAACAAAAAAAATCTATTTTGATCTCATCTGTACACAAAAAATTGTTCCAATAACCTTCTGGCTTGTTGATGTGATGGCAAACTGCAGAAGGGCAATAAGCAGATTTATGTGGATATAAATAAAAATATATGTTTGTATATACATGTATAAATAAACATTTCACAAACTTTCAAACAGCACTGTATATACAGTGTTACATGAACATATTTAGTATTTCAATAAGAAATCATGAACCTTCTACTATTCAGCCGGTAAATGATTGGTTGCTTGTTAGGACTGTCATGATTATACATTAATGTTGACAATTAATTGCCATATAAATCATTGTGATTAACAATTTAATGGTTTCAGTGTGGGCAACTTAAATGACAGGTCTTAAGTGGTCAAATTATCTGATCAGCTGTCCTATTCACTGTCTGTTCACACTCTGAGGCTCTAAAATGACCACAGACACAGCTTGAGCACAAATAAACAAACATTACTTACTGCTTCCCTCTAAAGCTTTAATAGCACTAACAGTTAGAATGTCTGTTTTAATAAGAGACATCTGAGATGTTTCAATTCATTCTGTTTCTTTTTATTTTCAAGGATTTACCTCAACATAACATAAAAATTCACATTCTTTTTATTGCAAAATAAACATGTGACTGTGAAAGAGCATCTGTGGAAAATAATTGTGAGTATCTAAAATAATAGCAATTATCAATATTAATTGAGGTTTATTATGTAGTAGTTGTGATTGCCCTATGACCTGCTAGCCATGAAAGTCTTCTTCTTTTCTAGCTAAGGTGATCAGACAAAGGTTAGATTTGAATACTTACAATGAAAATCACTAATGAATTCAAGTTTACCTAAATTTAAAACTAAGTTTACCTAGTAATGTTAATTTACTATAAGGTCAGAAATGTGATATTTTAATTAGAAACCTCTTTTAACTCCTGCAGACCACTTAAGTGTATTTTGTGTTTTTTGTTCTAAATATTACATAGTTAGCCAACCGAGAAGTCTGTCCTGAGCTTAAGTGGGTGGATCAGTTAAGAAAAAACATGAAACAGTATGTTTCTCATTCTCATATCAGCATCAATACATGCTTTATATTTCACAATGTTTTCAGATATTCCTGAACTTAATCTGTTTTGTAATCCTCCTAAACTCCTGTGTGGGAGGAAAGCTTCATGTAAAAGCTTTGCAGAAAGAAAAATGAACTTCATGGAGTTTCATATCTACTAATATCCATAGAGGGCACATGTTATTCTGCTGAATTTGGCTGTTGTGCTTGGCGGTCATAGAGTTTTCAATGACTAGTTTTGTTTTGTTATTGCATCAGAAAAACAGCTAATGAATGTAAGCAGTGGAAGCAGCAGAATGGCCCTGAACATGAGCAACTACAAATGCACAAAAGCATTTTTTTTTATGGTCAGCAAAAAGAAAATGATTTTTCTGAGGAACATCTAATTTTTAATAAAGTTATTATATATCTTACATCCCTGTATTAAATCAGCTTTTAAAATAAATGCCCACATCTCTAGTCCAATAATTATTCTGTATATCAGGTCCTTCCAACAGGTGATTTTGTGCTCAGAAATGTTTTGTATTTTATGTGCATACTACAGGGTGTCCATTTGCTTTTTTACCAAAATGATGGTGAAAAATGTTAATGCTAATAAAGATTTGGTGATGAAATTTGTATTAAATATACCTCAGTCTATGTTTACAATACTGCCATGATTATAATGTGGCTAGACATTTACATTTGGCAGATGCGCTTACAAAAAGACGATGTACAACATTACTTTGTTTCCATTAGATGGATGTTAATTTCTGATGACTAATATCTGCAGTTGTCAGAGTGGAGGCCGGCACCCATCCAGCCATCTCCATCAGTTGCCTGCCACTGCAATGAGACATTAAAGCCCTCAGTTTCTCCTTGTGGACACAGAACAGGATGATTGTTTTTGCCCTGACAATTGTGAAAAGATCAGTACATAATGTATCAGTACACTGTACAGGAGGAGTGTTCATTGTGTGAATGCACTGGATAACAAACTTGATTCAGGAGATGCAATGTAAAACAAAAGCTGCCAAATAAAGAATGTATCCATGATCAGTAGAAAAGAAGTGCATGCTGAACATTTTAGCACATGTTGTATCATCAGTCTCTTTGCCACAGAGGTGTATATTTACTCAAAATTTCACTGCCGTACCTTCATTAGTATTAAGGATTTTCATGACTGTTTGGGTAAAGGAGCAAAATGACACCATGTATATATTACAGACTGGATTTTGCTGTTGTTATCATTTTAATGACTGTATTTTCTATAATATGAACCATTACACAAAGGTAGAGAAATTACATATTTAAATTCTGAAAAATCCACGATGTTCTCCTTTAAGATTAGTAGATTACTGAGGAGGAAAACAGAGTTTGGATAAAGCAAGAGAGAGAGAGAGAAAGAGAGAGTGGCATGATCTCACACATGAATCCCCTGAAGAGCAATAAATTGGATGATCTTGTATAAGGGAATACTAATAGCTGGCCGAGGTCAGAACGGACCCCCTCACACACCTCGACTCTACTCTCCCCCATTATTATTTCTCACCTTGTTAGCCCCAAAACCGGGCCCAAAGTCTGTTAGCAAGGCCCATGCTGCTTGATCAATACTGCAGTGAGCCAATACTGCAGGAGAAACCAAGCGTGGCATACTGAGGAGAGCAGCACAGGAAAAAGAGTGGGAAAAGATAGAGATGAGGGGTGTAGGGTTGGGTGGGGTTGGGAGAGCAGTTGGCTTTTCACGGTGAAATAATGGTAGAAGGCTTTGAAATAATTGGCAATACCTCTTCCTGGTCTAAAGCTGCAGATGGACCAAGAACCACAAGGGAAAGCCTGTGATGTTCAATTATTCATGTGTGTATATGCCTGTTACACCATCACAGTGTAATGTAGCCCCAAATGAACCATTTTTCAGGCACAGACCAAACAATGTCAATGGTTCAACAAATAATCTAGAGTCTTGGCAATGTCTTCATTTAGCCTAGAAATGTTTCTAGAAGATTCTCTCCTTGATATGAGACACACATGGATTTCCATTATTTAATTATGTTAACAGCCTGGAATCTTATGGTATTTCAAACACTCTGATGTAGTCTGATGTAGTCTGAGATACCTTCAATTTTTTAAAAATTACAGCCATCTAATTTTTTCCACCCCAAAGTCTTACACAGGCTTTTGTTCAGCACAAACTCAGCAACAAGTGTCAAAACATTAAAAGTGTCATAAATGTATATTTTGATTAAATATGCTCTAAACTTTCCAAGAACCTGTTTTCAGATGTGCTGATATAACGTGAAACACACTTTAAATATTTATAGCCAAGATTTGAGCTCAGAACTGAATAAACAGAGGTGTTGGCTACACACTGGTCATTACAGTTTTTAGAAATTATATGTTGTTTTATTTCTAAAGCTTAACAAATGTGAGGTGACACTGTGTTTTCCTGAGCCACTAACTCTACACTGAATATTCATGAGATAGGTGTGAACACTCAGGTGAGAGGTCTATAGTTCAAGTCCACCTAAGGTTTGTTTGGTTCATATTCCACACATTTCGTGGCTGGTAATTCAACCAATGATATTTTCTGAATTATCATGTCATTATCATTTGAATGACAGATTGTGTCATTTAGCAGAAAAAATGCTGTCTGACTTGCTCTGAACAACATGTCTCTGCTTATTTAAGCTCCTCTCACAAATATCTAAAATATATTTTGATTCAAGCTATATATATTTGAAAAATAGACCCTTTATGAACATACCCTTTTTTCCAGGGTATGTTTTTTTTCTAGGATAAAATCTGTTTTTGTGGAATTTTGTTAACATGTCACCAAAAAATATCCAAAAAATCTATTCATACCATACATCCTACATAATGTATCAACAAACTGGAGCTAAAAACCTACAGATACACAAAAAAACATAAATCAGACTTGAAGAATTATGTTTTTAAAAACTGAAAATTATATTAGCACAGGTTGTAACTGTAAACATATAATGTTAAAAGATCAAATGAAAGAAAATGAAGATATACACAACTATGTACAACAAAAAGTAGGTGTGGCATTCCGATTTTGTCTACTTGGTGGCATAATTGCCTTTCTTGTGGCTATCTAACCCCTAACAGAATGTAACTTTTATAGATGTGTGAATATGATTGTTATATAAAAATTTAGATATTAGAAATTTAGATATATAAATATTTCAGTTTTTATGCAGCCTATTAAAATCAAACAAAAACTACCATAATGTTTCGTGCCAGCTCTTTTGGCAGAAGTCGATGGCAATGCTCAACATTATTTTATTTTTATGCTGTGATGCCTTGAACCAGGAACCTGCAATGATACATAACGGTTAACAACAGAGTGTACCTGATTTAACAAAAACTGAGGATTAAAATCTGCTCCAACTCTCATTAGGTTGATATTTATTATTTCCTATAAAGCTTATCCGACCTAGTAACTCATGACAAGTAGTAGCTGCTATGTAAGAACACATTATTATTTATGTAATAAAACTTTGATTTGCTGAAATGAAAATATGTTGCCTAGCTGAGAAGCAGGACGTTGATGCAACTGAAATGATATATTTTTTACTTCAGCACTCCTGGATGAAGTTTATGTAAATTATCCAAGCAACAACTAATCAGACTGTTAATATGAGGTGATGGTCCCAACTGAGTTACACACTGAAGTGCAATACTCAAATTTCTAGTGGGAGTGTTTTATATCTAGACAATAGATGAGATGAAAATGTAAAGCTGTGAAAACAATAATAGACTGATTCCGAGCACAGAGCCAGCCCATAGCTCCAGCCAACATAAACAATGAAAGACTACTGTAGACTTTGGATATATAAAAGACTATGCCACCAATATGTATGATTTTAAAAACTCAGGATAAATGCAAATAAACATAAAGACAATAAAAAGAAGTAAAATTGCTTTGAATAAAGATGATATATTGTGAGCTAGTGTGAAGAACACAAATTGATGTTCAGATGTTCTTCTCACTGCTTCCCAGCCATCACATTGATTTCCAACTTCAATCAACAGCACAAATGATTTAACATTATGAAGTATTGATTAATCAAATCAGGCATTGATCAGAACTACAAATAATACTGAACTGCCGTGAATAGAGGTTTTAAAAGGTTAAACCAACACATAGGCGTTAGGCACTGCCCAAATATACCATCATATATTATGAAAAAGCTCGTTTTTGTTAATTTATTTCAAAAGGGTAAACTGTCATATTTTATGTTCATTACATACATGTTGGCTGGCCAATCAAGTGCAGTAATATCATGGTTAGCAAATCATTTGGTAGTAGTTTGGGCACTGTGGGCAGGCGCTAAGGCCAGCTGGAAAAGGAATTTGGCATTTACATTAAGCATGTAAAAAGATGGAAGCATGAAGAGCTCTAAAGTCTCCTGATAGATGTGTGTGTTAACTATGGACTTGATTAAACACCAGCAGATGACGAGGCACCTCAAACCATCATAGACTTCAGAAACTTTACTCTGGACTTCAAACACCATTGACTTTGTACATCTACACTCTTCCTCCAATCTCTATTCTGTTATATAATTACATTATATTATATGATAAATTATAGAATATTCTAATAAGTTGAGATTCTGGTTTTCTGATTGTCATAAGTTATCCGTTATATTCTTCAACATTAAAAAAAAAAAAAATATGTCAGTTAATGTTTAATGAATATAAAATCAGATTTTTACATTAAATTATGAACAAATATTTAATAAAAAATGTGATGTGTGACTGTATATCTTGTAAATCGAGCTCAACCGTGCATATAACTCTACAAATATAGTAAAACACCTTTTAACAAATACACACAGGTTTTGGCTGAACTCAATCTATTCAGTGCTGTTCTTATTATTTTTAGCCGTTCCCTTAGCACCCTTTTCCACATCCTTATAGCTGTATCAACTAAAGAAGAGAAAAGAACAAGAAATATTAACCTCTCAAAATGAGTAATATCCCAGCTAGATGTAACATATTAGCCTATTAAGTGGTTTCCTGGAAGTCATGTAAACAACACATTTCACAGAACAGGACTGTGGTTCGCTGCTGGTTCACAATGTCACAGTGCAGTAATGGAGTAAATACACGCAGGCACACACTTCCTGCTCCAGACCAGGTGGGCTGTTCTTTCTCCTCATGTCGCCATGACGTCCAACTCCGATTGGCAAATTGATTCAGAAGGATGTTGATCACGGAGAAGAGTGATCCTACTTCTGTCAACCCTTTAAACGACACAGTGGGACATAAAATAATTGCACTCAAAGCTCACTGCACTAGTGCCGTCTTTAAGACACCAAAAAAAAACAAGTTAATGTCTTTTTCCTTATTTTTCCAAACCCTCTCTGCTTCTATCACTCTCATCTCCCCTGTGAACTGTTACTTAGGCTGAGGGTGTAGACTTAATGCCACTCATGGAGTCTGGTTTAGGAGTGGAGATTAAGTCAGGATCTAAATGGCCAGTGAAACTGCCAATTTTCCCAGCGAGTAACTGATGGTTCTTAATGCAATACAAATTGTCCCTTAGGGAGGAGAAGTCAAGCACTGGGGCAGATGACATTGAAGTCGAGGCACAGAGCTGGGACTGCAAGAGCCCAGAAATATGACATCAGAATAACTCCATAATTGCTTGTTGAATAGTTTGTGGTGATTTAAAATCACAGCAGGCGATTAGGGATGAGATGGGATGATGGCATATAAATTTCCTATAATGATATCAGTGACCAAAATGAATACAGTACTCATCTTAATTTTAACCTTAATTATTATCAATATTGTAAGAATGTATACTAAAAGTATTGTGGGAAATGTACTAAAAAAGATGAACACACAGTGAAATTAGAAACGCAGAATATATCAGAGGCTGCTATATTATTTTCCAATAAATAGAAAAACTAAATTTTTGTCATTGGGTTATCGGACCCATGTTGAAATCATGGTTAATAAGCAATAATAATAAAAACTGTACAGTGGGAGTTTTCCTCCTTCCAGACCTGAAAGCATGTTCTGCTGGCTGTGACTTCCTGTAATGGGTACTGATGGTCATAACGTATTATAAATATTACATTACAATATTTACATTTAGGGCTGCACAGTGGCTTGGTGGTTAGCACATTCTTAGATTCAAGTCCACATGCGGGTTTCCAGTTTCCTCCCACAGTCCAAAAACATGGAGGTCAGTTGAATCAGTTACTCTAAATTACCCTGGTGTGAGTGAGTGTATGTATGTGTGTGTGGTGCGCAATGGATCGACACCCTGTCCTGGCTAGAATAGTGCCCAGCGCCCAATACATACACATTACACTTATATAGCGCCTTTCTAGACACCCAAGGACGCTTTACAATCAATACACTCCATATACACACACTCCGGTGAGAAGCGGCAGCCAGTTGCGCACAGCGTACTCTCAACCGGAAGCGACCGTCCACCTGGAGGACTGCATCGAGCACTAGGGGGGATCACCCAGGACAGAGTGCCAACCATATCTGGGCATACATACATTCATTCATACACACCAGGGTAATTTTAGAGTGTCCAATCCACCTGATCTCCATGTTTTTGGACTGTGGGGGGAAACCGGAGTCCCCGGAGGAAACCCACGCAGACACGGGGAGAACATGGAAACTCCGCTCAGATGTGGACTCGAACCCAAGACCTCAGTGCTGAGAGGTGAACGTGCTAACCACTAAGCCACCATGCCACCAAATAAAGACTCACCATGAGCCTGAGCTCAATTAAGCAGTTAAAAAGAGGAATAGATGGAATTTTTATTTAAAAATAGCTTGTATGATATTGACATCAGCCACAATTAGATGTTAATTATTAATTATAATATCCAACCTGAAAATTCCATAGTGGTCCACCTCTGACACTGAACAGCGGTTAACAGCAGGTATTATTTTCAATAAACTCACCAAAAAATCAATTAAACAAACATTAAGCACCATTTTGAAACTACCTTGTTAACACACATTGCTTGTGCAATTTAGACTGAATAAAAATATGCTAATCTTACTATCACATGATTACCATCATGCTTTTGGGAGCAACTATTATGGATGGGCTTGGGACCAAAAAGTAACTGGTCCAATAGCCTGAACAAGCATGGCTGAAGTGCCCTTGAGCAAGACACCTAACCACCAACTGCTCAACAGGCACCACACACAATGTGCCATGTGTGTGCTCACTGCCCCCTAATGTGTGTGTGTTCTCACTCTTGTGTGTATGTGTGTGTGTGTTCACTCCACAGGCATGAGATAAAGGTGTAAATTTATGTTACAACCTTATAAACTAGATCATTTTAATTGTCACAAATGTTCTGGGAAAATAAAAAGGGAAACA
The DNA here is from genome assembly GCA_036984385.1 of Crenuchus spilurus. Classification (NCBI taxonomy): domain Eukaryota; kingdom Metazoa; phylum Chordata; class Actinopteri; order Characiformes; family Crenuchidae; genus Crenuchus; species Crenuchus spilurus. The sequence continues at coordinate 7,067 of BRDA01083130.1, read as the reverse complement.
GCAAGGACCAGCCATCAATGACAGTAATGGACACCTGGTACCATGTTTGTTCTCCTATTAACCCAGGCTTTCCATCCATAAAGTCCTACTGAGAATAATCTCTTTTTCTGATTTTGAATCCTGAAAAGATAAGCCAATATGCAGGAACTCCAAAGTGATCATAGCTTAGCATCTAAAGATCCACATTACTGAAACTCAGAGGATGACCTACTAACACCCCATACCCCTTAACAATCTTATCTCTGAGACCACACTGCATCTCATTACACTTGCTCTCCACTAGTCCACCCCTGTAATTATCCCTGAGTCTCACACCTAACCTGTTGGTACCTACTCATTTGTTATCAACTCCTCTTGCGCCCTAATTGACTACAATTAGGTACTCTGACATTTAGACGGTGCATACGGGTTCACAGTCCTGCATATAGCACATATTAGAGTTCCTCAGAAGGAGGAGCAGGTGACTAATGATGATTATGATGTGCAATTTGAGCCTGTTCGTGACATTGTCATAGGCGCCAGACCCCAGGGGGATAACGGTGAGCAGCCTGGTTATTATATTTGCCCAGGACCAGATGGTGGAGGAGCTGCAGTTTCTGTCCAAGGGTCAATAATACTGTGTGGGATAATTTGCTATGCTGGGTCAGGAAAGTGATGAATTAATTATTAATGCGCATAGACGAGTGAATTTAGTTCGGTGGAATTGTCAGGGATTCCAGATTTCCATCAAGGGCGATCGTGTTCCTCTGTATGCAGAACCCTTGACTTGTGTGAACCGCTGATTTACATTTCACTGCGCTGACCACAATGACATGTGCGTTAATATATTTATAACGTCCAATTATAATGCAACTAAGACTTTACCGCAGTTCTAGAAAGTCTCTGGTAAATGCAAATCTTCTGCAGATAGTACAGCAACAATAGATATCAGTACAGTGTGTCCCATTTGCGTCTTTACCCAAACAATCATGAGTAACTTTAATAGTAATTTAATATTAAATTTGGAGTAAATATACCTCAGCCTGTGTGACAAAGACTGGTGATACAACATGTAATGAAAATGTCCAGCATGCAGTTCTTTTCTCCTGATCATATGGTGATGTGGTCTTCATGGAGACTTGCTTATTTTGGTAGATTTCTTTTTCAGTTGCATCATCTGAATCGAGTGTGTTATCCAGTACATTCATACTATGAACACTTATTCCTGTACAGTGTGCCACATTAAGCACAGATCATTTTACAGTTCTCATGGTGAAATAATCAAACGCCCATGCTCTGTCCATGAGGATAACTGAGGGATTTAATGTCTCACTGCAGTGGCCGGAGACTGCTTGAGTTGGCTCGAACAGGCGCCGGCCTCCACTCCGACAGCCACAGATATTTGTCTTTGGAAACAGACTGAGGTATATTTAATACAATTTTGTAGCCATATCGTTGTTTTGTTTCAAAAGCAAAAAGGATACCCTGTAGCAATGCCTATTAGAGGTGGGACAAAAACTTGATCAAAACAATATGATATTGTTAATTTTGTGACAGTATAGTACCAATATAGACAAGTCCCAATTACAGTATTTTAGATATTATTTAATTAACTCACTGGTGTCACTGCAAACCTCAAATTGGAAGTTTTCATTGATGTAACTGAAATACCATTCAAACATTGCCTGAATTTGTAGTGTTTGCCCTTTCAATTCTGATTGTTTGTGCTTCATCATCTGCATGAGCCTTTGAAGTGAAGTTGAAGAGTCATGCTGTCTGCCTCTTACCATGTGGTTTGTGTGTTTCTGTAGCTCTAAAATACATGGTAATATTATTGTGATGTCTAGAAAATGTATATTCACCAGTGTTTTCTTATTAGGAATGTGTCTGCAGCTAAGAACAGACTTTACACACACTTATGAAGACTCTTACACACATTTGGGTACCAATATATTTGTGATAAATAACTGCTTAATGTATTTTCTTCAGCTCTACAGTTGAATAATATATCATTTAAATTACTATAATAAGAAAAAAAAAGAATAAGGATAAAAGAAGTCCACCGTTTTTACTCAAATTAATCTTTACATTTTTTACTGTGTGTTTTGTCTCTTCTTTGACAGCTGGTTTCTGGTATATGGCTGGTAAGTATAAGATTTTCACTTTCAGACGCTGGTCAGCAGGTAAGATGGATTTCTATACACAATGTCTTCACGATTTGCCAAAAATATCTATAAATGATGTTCAGCGCATCATTCAAGCTTCAACAGCAGCTTATTAACAGAAGATTAATGAGAGAGATGGACAATGAAAAGCTCTTAATCTGAAAGAGCCCATAGTACTGTATGTCACAGAACATTTAAAAGATGCGTAAAGTTCCTGTTTCACTTTAAATCATGGAGTTCCTAAGTGATGTATACTGAACATCCTGAAAGCATCACAAGACAGTGTGTGGATGTGTGATCAACCCAGGAGGGCTATGTTAGTGCTGGAGACAAAACTTGTGGTTCTACGTGTTTGTTCCAATCGTTTTAACTGTTCAGAAGCTTTAGCTCTTTTTCTAAGCTTGGAAGTCTGCCAAAATCTTTTCATGTGACCAATAGTAATGAATTTGTCAAAGTTGTTGTCCTTCTCCTCTTTAATAAAGCAGACCTTATAAATTATTTACAACAAATTTAAAACAAAGACAATAGAAGTTTAAAAATTGTTACAGGCAAAAAAACAAAGCACCGCTGATCTGTAGAGTTTTCTCTTTCCCCCGGCCATCACAGTGAAATGAAATGTCTACTACAAATGCGAATACTTTGAATGGGACTAAAGTCGCTCCTATGGATCTTTAGAAGCCACTGAGCTCGCACCTCAGGATCTGCTGGAAACCTGTTAAAGCTAATCTCTGAGTTGTTCCTTGAAGAATTAGCACACAGAGGCACACCAATGCAAAGACTTTTCTTCTCTTGATGTTGGTATGTTATCTGTTTCTCCTTTACTTTAAAGAAAAAACCTCATTCACCTCCCTCTATCTCTATTTCTGCTCACAACTACTGGAAACAATACATAACGGGAAGTTAGGAGGTGCCACCTTGTGCACCGCAGCAATTACACTCAAAATAGTCAAAAGAGTGTGGTGGGGTGGAAAGCCAAAAAGAACAACTTTACTACTTAATATAGTGAGTTATACATACATCATGATGCCCGTCCATATGTCAAACCTTCAAAATTACAACAGAATTAAATAAACAAACATTGTAATAATACTGTATTGCAGTACAAAAAGAATTCAAGTATGTATACAAACTTTTGGTAAAATTAAATTTTCAAAGTGAAATGTAGCTAAAACATCCTCTTCAGAAAACACTTTTAATAAATATGACATTCACATTTTAAAGCAGTTTCTGTTCATTTGTTGAAATTATTGGAAACAAAATCAAAGACAATATTTTACAAGTGCCATAACTTTTGCTCATGTGACATTTTACGATTTATAAATATTTACAATATTTTAAACTCAGTAACTGTGCATTAAATAAACAGAACTGTGTGAGTTCACATATCAGCTACAGAAAACAGTCTTTTAGAAAATTAACCAAACATGTCAATTAACCAGAAGTGTTAAAACTTTTGCATTGATTGATTTTTAGCTTACCTGGATTAATTCAGACACATTCACATTCGTTCAGATAGTAAGACACAAATTAATGTCTCTGTTTGTCTCTAACTGGCACACTCCTACGCATGGAATCCTGTGTTAGAGCATCACAGTGTCTTATTACAGGATCACACCATTGAAAGAAAGTGTTCAACAAGAGAAAAACAACTTTAAACATAATAAACTGAGCCTCATTAGATTTCTTAAGATGTGTACTCATTAGCCTAATCATTGTGCACTATCAATAATGCTAGATGTTATCTACACAAAAACAGAAAAAGCAAATATCCACTATTAAACTGATTACCAAAGCATAATACATGCACTGGTAAAAGAATCATATAGTGCATCCTGAGAAATTACAATATTATGAAGCTCATTTGTGTTAATTTAATTCTAAAAGATAAACTGTAATATTTTATATATTATACATAAGGGACACATTGCAAGCTTTTTTGTTTTAATGTTGATACTATTTGAATAATAATTTACTTAAACTAGAAATTAAATATTCTAATAACCTAAGATTCTGTATTTCTGATTTGCATGAGCTATAAGTCATACTAATCAACACTAAAGCAAAAAAGGCTTGAAATGTTACTTTACATGTAATAAATATGGACTACTCACAAGAAGTTATAGATATTTGACTTTTGAAATCTATAGAAAATGTAAAAAGTTCACCCTACAGTGATATTATATCATGAAAATAAGGCATTTAAGTAGAAGCATGTAATGGTGATTTCCTTATCTCAAACTATTTATTGAAACAAAAGTTAAAAACAATGGTGGGTAAACCCCAACAAACAATGTCAATGTCTCAATAACACCATGTGCCCTTGAGCATCAATTATAGCTTGACAAGGACGTCTCTTGCTGTTCACAAGTCTAAAAACTTATTGTCTGCTGAGGCATGGCATGCAGTATTTTTGAAGGGTGGCCCTCAGGTCATTGAGATTCTGGGGTACAGAATTAAGAGCCTCTACACAGTGACTCAACTGATCTCATAGGTTTTCTGTGGAATTCAGGTCTGGAGAAAGTGAGCGACTCCATTTGAGGTACCCCAGTCTTCAGCAGTTGTTCCCTATTGATGCGATCTTGATGAGATGGACCATTGTTGTCCATGAAGATGAAATTTTGCCTGTATCATTCATGCAGAGGCACAATGACTGGATTAATGATGTTATTCAAGTATTATGGGCTTGTCACTGTACCATTCACAAAGTGTAGGCAGTTCTGTATTGACTAGACACAATAACACCGCCACCACCAAAGGCACATCTCCAACATCATTGGCAGCCATCATTTCTGCTCAGCGTGAATCAACTTACATTAGTGAACAGCACTGAGGCTCACTGGTCCCACGCAGAGCGTAAATGCTCCCTGGACCATGCGAGATGATGATGCTTGTGCCTGGTGGAGTGGTCAGATACTGCTGCCGGTCGTCTAGCACACAGACCACGTTGATGTAAACAGTTTTGAATGGTCTGACGTGACACTTGAGTGCCTCTTACCTCCTTAAATGTGATGGAGTTGTGTGGCATTCATCATTATTCTGCAGGGCACTGTTCACAATGAAGCAGTCATCAGTGTGGGATGTGGCCAAAGGACGTCCACTTCCATGCCTTTCTGTGACTCTTCCAGTCTCTCTGTCTCCGTTACAACCTGCTGATGACACTCTGAGACACTCTAAGCTCAGTGCTCACTTCTGTCTGAGAACATCCTGTTTGAAACCTCACAATGGTGAGATATTGTTGATCAGTTGTTAGGTGTTGTCTTGGTGTCATGATGTCAAAATGTGAACAGCATGATGAGGAGGACTGTTTAAATACCCATTCTAATTGAACCAGAACATTTATTGGTCGATTCTTGGATCCTGTTGTAAATGTTGCTCCTTGCTAAAGAACAGCAAGTTGTGCAAAAAGTACTGAAACACTGAGCAGTTGAACATGTGCATTAAAAAGTTTAGAGAAGGCCCCAAAAGCTAAATATCCCTAACTTCTTGTGAGTAGTGTAAATGGTCACTTTACTTTTATTAATTATATTTTAAACAACAATGAACTTTTTAAATTTTTTTTTTATGTTGCTCTGTAAGGAGCTAAGTAGCTTTATATTACTGCAGTCACAAAGATGTACCTTAATATAGGCAAGCAAAAGTAAATAGTGTCTGCACATAACCTGGGCTTGATATTAACTGAACGGTACAGCAGTTAAAGAGGAACTCATTATTGCCAATTGACAGTTTGTAATTTAAATGTCTTACACAGAGTAAGAGTGTAAAATGGAAATAACGGTGATTACAAAGCCTCAGTGGATGGCACACTTCCCCTAAAAGCAAGCTCTGTTCTCTTTCTCTCCATTTTTGACTTCCCCTTCATCCTACTCCTCCTCCTCCCTATTGCACTTTTTGTTTTTGCGAGTTGAAAGGGACCCTGCAGGCTTGCGTTTGATGTTTTAAAAGGTACTCGCAGAAAGAGTGCTGAGTTTGCACTGACTAAAGATAGTTGGCATAAGTGGAGGAGGCGGGCGGCCAGCTGAGCTCGCTGATGAGAAGTGTTCTGAACTCGCCCTGCTTGAATGTGGGCCAGGAGACAGCCTTTAGCTATGCACAGAGAGAGAGAGAGAGAGAGAGAGAGAGAGAGAGAGAGAGAGAGAGAGAGAGAGAGAGAGGAGATAGGGGAAGGAAGGGGGAGAAAGAGACAGAGGGAAAGATGGAAAGAGGGTGGGACAGAAAAAGAGAGATGAGAGAATAAATAACAAAATAAGGAGATGGGAAGGGAGAGAGAAGGAGTGAGACGGGGGATGGGAGGAAGGAAGGGATAAGAGGGAGTGATGGAGATAGAGACGCTGAGGGAGGGGAGAGGGAGAGAAAGAAAGAGAATGAGGAAGACTGGCGGAAGGAAGGGGGAAGAGAGACAGAGAGAGACACTGAGGGAGAGAAGAAAAAGGACGCAGACAAAGAGAGACAGGGGGAATGTGAGAGAGACAGAGGGAGGGAGGGGGAGAGACAGAAGGAGGGAGACAGAGGGGGGATGGGAGAAAGGAAGGGATAAGAGGGAGGGATGGAGTGATGGAGAGAGAGACGCTGAGGGAGGGGAGAGAGAGAGAAAGAGACTGAGGAAGACAGGGAGCTTGGCAGAAGCAAGGGGGGGAAGAGAGAGGGAGGAGTGAGTGAGAGACACCAAGGGAAAGGAGAAAAAGAAGGAGGCAGACAAAGAGAGAGACTGAGGAATGAGAGAGACACAGAGGGAATGGGGAGAGAGATACATGGAGGGAGAGATGGAAGGAGGGAGGAAAATAGAGGGGAGAGAGATTGAAGGGAGATGAAGGAAGGGGGTGGGAGACAAACAGTGTTGGGAACGTTACTTTAAAAAAGTAATTATAGTTACTCACTACTTGTTCAAAAAAGTAACTTAGTTAGTAACTGAATTACTCTATAATA
>BRDA01083129.1:0-10000 GCA_036984385.1 Crenuchus spilurus | reverse complement strand
TCTCAGCAGTTGTTTTCATTTGAGGTGATGAAATCTTCCCACCAATCAGATCTCTGCACAGCTTTTAAACGGCCAATCAGGATTCGGTACAAAATGAGACAGGGTGTTAACAGCCACCACCCTGCAGGAGTGTTCCCGCATATCATCCATCACACACACACACACAATAGAACAGAAGAGGAGAATCCTAGCTGAAAGAATAACTGTTGCACTATTTAAGGTGGAATGGGAAATTTCTTTGAAAACAAAGTAGTTACAAACACACACAGTGTCACATTTTGGTATTCAGCCATACAAAATAAAAATGGCGTAGCTGAGTTCTCAATCTGTAGGTGGGGCTACACAGATGGGGGTGGAGTTAATTCTAATGAGTCCTCTTACTGCGCAACTACTTTTATTTCAGACCTAGACTTCCCACAAAAAACTGTCTGGAGTGTCTAAGGCTGTGTTCAAACAGCCCAGATCTGATTCCTGGCCTATCTAGATTGTATCCAGATTGATATTTGTTCATCCAGACAGCAAGAAACTACATGGAACTACATTTGGAGGTGGTTTGAAATTCTGGACGCTCTGGAAACTCAAATTTGATGTCGAAGACTTTTTCACATCACCAGAAGTGCCAGAAGTGGGCGGAGCCAAGAAGTGCGACAAAGGGCACCACAGTAGACTCCCAGGTTGCCAGGTTCTGAAAAATTCTCCAGTCCACTGTCTGACTGAAAGTCGCTGTACACAAACTTAAAACTAATTTAAAATCTAAAGAGTGTAATCACAGATGTTTGAGGAAGTTATAATGGTGTATTTTCAGATCCCTCAACTTGGGTTTTCTAATATTAGAATGTCTATCTAAGGCATCTCTAATACTACAGGTTTTTACTGTCAGTATAAGAGTTTTCGGTGCATTTTAAAGTAGTCCAAAAACCAACACATCTGAAATTTCACCCACGAGTGCATAAAAATAAATACTACAATTTTGCGGGGAAACTGCCAACCTGGCAACTCTGAAGGGATGTCACCAGCGTGACTGTAGTTACTGACGCCTACACTGTTACCACAGAAAGCCAAACAGACAGACTGGTGATGTGTGGACAGACAAATCAGATCTGATCTGACTAATAACAGTGTGAACAGTCATCTCAGCTGATCTGAGAAACAAACCTGATTTGTCTGCAGTCTGAACGCAGCCTCATCAGTCTCGTCTATAAGTTGTGGAGTAAGTCAGGAAGTCCACACTGATGAGGTCTCAGCGTTAAAACCTGCAGTGTTACAGAGTAAAAGCCAGCGAGGCACATTGGCCAGCTGGCACCGCAGGGCATGATGAAAGCTTCTCCCGTCAGAGAGAAGATCAGGGTAGTGTTGATAAAGAGCTCTCCACAGTCACGCTCCTCTCTGACTTTTCTTTCTTATTAATCCTTATTAACGCTTCAGCTCTGAGCTCATTCAGCATCAGACTCTGTTCTAACACGTCTGCAGCCTCAGGCCTCTTCTCACCAAGTGTGTGTGTGTGTGTACACATGCACGTTTATGTCAGTTTGCCCACATAAAATCAACATTTCTTCCAGTTTTAGAGATTAGACATCCATATAAGGCTGGAATGTTATTTAGGCGACTTGAGATCTAAAATTTACTAGAAACCCAGCAGCTCCAGTGAAAAATCAGATATTCAGTTCACTCTGTATCAGTTTTGGAGATTAGACTGCTGTTTAAGACTGGAGTACTGCTCTGTTTAGGTGACTACTGAGATATTATATACAGTGCTAACCCTACTTACGAGTTTAATCCGTTCAGGAGCCGAGCTCGTTAGCTGGTTTGCTCGTTAGCTGGTTTGCTCGTTAGCTGGATGCATTTTCCCCATAAGAATACATGTAAAACTGATTAATCCGTGTCAGCCGGCCAATATACAGTATACTTTAATATGTAAATAATGTGTTTATATGGGTTTTTAAAACATAAACGAGACGACGACGGTGCTCGTGTAGGCTGGCGGCTAAGGAGGACAGGAGGACGGGCGTACGTGTATGGCATGGTTACACTTATCATATGAAAAGTAAAAGTAAAATGTATCTAACTTTCTTGTTCACTACCTTTTGCTGTCTTTGTGTCACTTTCACTAGCACTTTCACTTTCACTGGACAGCGGTCAAAGGTAATGACTGACCTCTTCTTCTACACTAGCATCTAGGGGATGCTACGACTGCAGCGCCCCTAGTGGTTGGCATACTTGAACTAATTTAGGCTACTCGTTACTTGGAATTTTATTTGTTACCTGGAACAAAAATATTCTGAGATCTCGACTCGTTACCTGGAATACTCGTTAGTAGGGATGCTCGTAAGTAGGGTTACCTGTACTGTATAAGTTTATTAGCAACAGCTCCGGTGTGAAATCAGGTATTTATCCAGATGTTTCAAACAAAAGCTGTGTCTGGTTTCGGCCAAAAATGTTCATTTCGGTGCATCCCTAAGAATAACCAACACCACATTGCATTGTGGGATTGCCTTAAAGACCGAGGAAGCATTTGATGCTCTCTGAATAAGGTCTCAGCAGGCAGAATTTTGAGGTATCTGAACTGAGACATCCTTCTTCTCACGGTTATAAATGCTCAGGTCCGGCGCTCCGGATACGCGGACGACGCACTGTGCATGGGCCTCATTTGGGGAGGGGGGCAACACGTAAAACAATCCCCCCTCCCCCCATACCGAAACAATTTTTTTGAGTAAAAATCCTTTTTACGCACGTGCATCTGCCCGCCGAACAATGGCCCCGCCCACGATGGACTTTGATCTACCGGGGGACAGAGTTGTGTGTAGGAGGGAGGCAGGATGGGGGGGGAAGCATTTATGCTTAGGGCACCCAGATGCCTAGCACCGGTACTGTAAATGCTGTTTATGTAAAGAGCTCACTGGGTACTGGGACAGAACCAAAATGTCTTTTCACACAAACTGATTAGACCAGCGTAGTGTCAGTGAAACCATGGCGACCAATTTTAAGAGAAGCCCTCATGCGATGAGAGACTTGAGCTCACTGCCGGTTGAACTTTCAGACTTCTCCCACTGAGACGGACAGAGCGAGTGCAGGCCGAGCTGAACCCAGTGGAGCAGGACGAGAACGTGAGAACGGGAGAGCAAAGTGCCCTCACACAGGAACCATCTGAGGAGTCGCAGCATGTTCAACATTTTCTTTTATTCAGAACGAGGGGAATTCTGAGAATCAGGCTGTTATAATCAAGGCAGATGTGTTAAGAGACACACAGTGTATGTGTGTGTGTGTGTGTGTGTGTGTGTGTGTGTGTGTGTGTGTGAAAATAAGACATCTGCAAAAACATCCCTTATATACTGTACATACATTCAATTCTTGCAGTTCCTTCACGTTCCTCTAGGGGGAGCTCACCTCACAGTTTAAATACTGTTCTGTGCTAATCTGCAGTACCGTATCTGAGTACATGGGCTGACTTTAGTCAACCTTCTCATCGGGGTAGCAAAGGTGGGCGGAGATAAAATTAACGAAGACCAGTGATTGGTCAAATATAATCATTACAGGACCGTTACATGTCCTTAACCTTGTCAAGAGACTGTTTCTGGACTCAGAACCGCTTCCTCTGTGAGTTATGTTTGGTTAAGTACTGTTTTGGAGCCCGGGAGCGGTCCGCAGAACAGATTCCTGGTTCAAGTACTGGTCACTTGAAGTTTAGGTGTGGAAGCTATCCGATATTCCTGAAGGCTCATGAAAGGGTTCTGCCTGGTTGGTCAAGACGTTAAACGAGTGTTTGAGTGGTGGGTCAGTTCTGGCAGTGGAAGCTCGGACAACTGGATCTGGACCATCAGTCCATGTTGTGTGTTGGCTACGGGAGGTGGTGTTTGAGGTGACTAATATCTGTTAGCTTTGAGTGTCCAGAAAAGTAAATATTCTAGAAATGGATCAAATTAAAGCCTGAATTTAACTATAAGAGCAGAGAAAATGAATATTCCTCTCATGCACATAAACTTGACACCAATCACGCATCACAAATGCCCTGGCAGGGGTCAGAGTGCGCGAGGCAGACAGATATGCAGATTAATCTGGGATTAGCCTTGAGGGGTGAAAGGTCATCTGCCCCGGCCTGAGCAGAATGGGCATGAGGGGATATCCCGAAAGAGAGAGAGAGGGAGGGAGCGAGAGGGTGAATAAAAGAGTGAGAGATTGTATATGAGAGTGAAAGTGAGAAAGCAAACAAGAGGCAGGGGGTGGCATATATATCTGAGCTTACCCCAGCCTGGCCTAGAGGGGCATTACTATTGCGCCCACACCCACCAACACGGCTGCATAGAGGTTGCATATACAGTATATATACAATATATACATACAAACATTCAAGTACGAGGTGGGTTATTGCACATGCAGAGATATGCAAATGATATGCAAATGACATGCATGCTCAAAGTCATTAGTCGCCGACATGGACAGGTGCGACCTTCCTTGAACTTCTTCACTTTTTCAGGACTAAAACTCAATCAGCAAAAAGCAATTACTGCTCTTCTTTCTTGCAAATCATACACGGGTCGGCCATTTTTGTTGCACTGCAGTCATAAATGACTGCACAGCACTTACTATGCACAGCAACCTGGTACAGAAAGCCAACAGAAGTTTTAATAAATAAAGTGTGGATCATTTTTGACTCACAAATTGTGCAGGTTTTGTTGCTTTTGTTCTTTGTGCATCAACATGCTTGTCGAGGATAATCCAGAACAGAGGAATACACACATTAAACTGAACACAGTACAATATCCCTTTAATATCATTAACCTAACAGGAACATCAGTCAAATTTAACCTCTACTGAGATGACCACCAGGGTGTGGGAGGCCACAGTTGGCACTGTGTTGGAGAGGATGTCCGCGTACGCGTCCTTACGGGGAAAAAAATAAACGAATCCCTGCAGGAAGCAATTGGCAGCATTGTTTAGCAGGAAGAGGACAATACATCACTGTTAACATTCACACAATACGCTCCAGAATAACCAGCAGGGCGAGAGAAAGAGAGAGGAAGTGAGCAGAGATGGTAGAGCTGAGTCAGAGAGAGGTGGAGGTACTGGGGTGGGTGGGGGGGCAGGTTTTGCAGGGGACGCGCAGAGCAGCGGAGGTGGAAAGTCAGCAGTTTTCCTTCTAGCGTATCCTGTGGCATCCCTGGGGTGGACATACAGCAGTCCTACGGATCCAGTGCCTCTGCAGTTTTGTGTTATTTCCTGGCTTCTCAGCTCTGAAAGTTTTGGCAGTTACCTACACTACTGGACAAAAGTATTGGGACACCTGCACACTCACTGTTTCTACCAAAATTAAGGGTCTTTAAAGAGTTTACCCTGCTTTTGTTGGAGTGTCTCTACTGTCCAGCTGTGTTTTTGGATATGTAGTGCATGAGCTGGTTTAGGGGAGGTCTTAACTGGCATATGATGAGGTTCTACAGATGGTCACATTCAGTTAGCACCTTAATTACAGGTTATGAAATCAGCACGTTGATGTTATTTGATGCTTGGGATTCGTGCAGCAATGCGAGAAAAAATATTTGACAAGGAGGCACCTTTAAGAGTAAGATAAGAGTATTTGTAACACCAAAGCTGAACTAATAATAATGCACTATTTTTCTGGCTTGAGTGAGCTGTGCCTTGCTAAAATGTGATGCTATGTCACAGCTACGACTCTTCATTAGAGAGCTCTTCACTTGCAGATAAGAGAATCCCCATCAAAGTCAGAGTGCACTGGGATGGAGAACGGTGCTATAAGACTATCATATCAAAGCAGTTGTAATGGAGATTACATTAGCCGTTGTTGATTACATTAGCAGTTGTAATGGAGATTACATTAGCAGTTGTTGATTACATTAGCAGTTGTAATGGAGATTACATTAGCAGTTGTAATGGAGATTACATTAGCAGTTGTAATGGAGATTACATTAGCAGTTGTAATGGAGATTATATTAGCAGTTGTTGATTACATTAGCAGTTGTAATGGAGATTACATTAGCAGTTGTAATGGAGATTACATTAGCAGTTGTAATGGAGATTACATTAGCAGTTGTTGATTACATTAACAGTTGTAATGGAGATTACATTAGCAGTTGTAATGGAGATTACATTAGCAGTTGTAATGGAGATTACATTAGCAGTTGTAATGGAGATTACATTAGCAGTTGTAATGGAGATTACCCTGTAACTGCTCCCCGGGCGCCGGTGGATAAGGGCTGCCCACTGCTTCAGGCACAAATTCTCACAGCCTAGTGTGTTCACTTGTGTGTGTGTGTCTGTGTGTGTGTGTGTGTGTGTGTGTGTGTGTGTGTGTGTGTGTTTGTTTCACTGCATGAATGGGTTAAATGCGGAGGTCAAATTCCGTTGTGTGAAAATGACACTGGCAAATTGGTTAATCTTAATCTTAATAGACCCCTAATAGAGTTACATAGTGCTGAATGGTAAGAATAGGACATTAAAGGCCCAGTACTTTGGCCAGTACATGTTTAGCTTTGAACTAATGCTATGCTAATGCTATGCTAACCTTATTTGGTTTACAACATTGTGTGGTCTTCTCTGAGGTTCTTTATGGGTATGGAAGCTGGACAATTAAAAAGCAGGATAGGAAGAATATTGATGATGAACTTTGGTGTTTGGACAATGGATTCTGGACCAAATCAAAGCTTCACTAGAAGCCCATATAACCAAACGATCTTATTCTGGAAGACATTATGAGAAGAACCGGCTCATGTGAGAGGACAGTTATATGATAAAAGAGGAAGAGGATGAGGTGGATGGATTCAATCAGAGATGGAGTCAAAGAGAGGATGTTCTGGACCAGCATCAAATAGATGGAACTTAATAAAAATAGGTATAAAAATGAACAAAAGTCGTTTTTAGGTCTACCCCAGCTAACAGTGTTTGGTTAGTAGAATGTTTTTTGATTGTTACAAATTCTAGTTTGTATTCTAGAAGCTTCTAGAACATTTTTATTTATCGTTAACGTCCCAGCAACGTTATACAACATTATGAGGATGTTGCCTAGAGTAGGTTAAAATACTGACCACATGACCAGAAAGAAACTCCTTTCAAAACTGTGTAGAAACACATCAATCGTTAATCAACAGTGTATTTATTAGAAATCAATTATATGAAGTAAATTCAACCTGACTCGTCTTTGCACTGTCTGTACTGAACGTCCTCCAGTTAAACTGAGCTGACATCATATTCAGAATCAATAAAAACGTCTTGCTGATGTTACTTCACACGTTGCCATAATGTCAGTGTTCCATAAACGTAATGCAAACCATTATTACATCACACGTTTTCAGAACGTCCTGGAACATCGTCTCTTCAACATTACAGGCTAACTGACCTGGAACGTTCTTAAAATGTTCTGTTAGCTGAAGTATGAATTTACAGTCATGGAGGACCAGAACAGTGACCTGACGTGACCCCGGAGGTGAGGAAGCATCCAGCGTCCTTTCCAGCCAGCACGGCGGAATGCTGCGTTATCTTTGCAGAGATCCTCGGGGTCACGACCTGGCCAAAGTGGGCGAGAGATTGTTCTGCCACTTCCTGCTGTCCACTCATGAGAAAACAGTTTGTGACAGCGGCAATTGTGCATGAAATCAGCTGAAGAGCCGCAGTCAGCATTTCCCAGAGTGCCCAGTAGGCGGCCGCCGTGGGCGGCAGGCTTTGAGGCCCTTTGTGTTGCAAGGCCTTCTCAAATCTTTTCACATCGATCTAACCAACCAGAAAGACGAGCACAGCAGAAATCAGTTTTTACTTCAAATACGTGATTAGCGGCTAATGTGAAACTTCTGGCTAATGTATTACAATTAGCCTAGCTTATCTGCACTGCTACTGTATGACTGTAGTAGCATAATTAGGCCTGATTCACTGAGCTAAACAACCACTAAACTCTTATTTTGCTCATTTTCTTTATTATTACCAACTGATTTTTTTCAAGGATGCTAGCTCTGTTCATTAAAGAGCTAATAATGCTATTTTTATAGCAAATAGAAAGTACTAATGAGCTTCTTTGTCTTTCAAACATTCATTTATCTCATTAAAATGCTAATAAACTCTATCAGCACACAGCCAGGTGTTACTACTGAGCTTCAAGCAATTAGCGCTATGCTAGCAGTATGTGTACATTGGGTATCGGACTTTGGCTGTGTCCTATTTCCCAGGCCGGACAGGAAGGAAGTTAGATTACAGTTTGAGGGCCCATTTTTTCCCACGCTTGTGTCAACAGGGTCATCCATCCGAGCCTCATCGTTTTCCGAATCTCTTTCAGGAGGCGCTCGTCTGTGAGAAAGGCGATTAGCCGCTAACAAACAGAGCGCCGGTATTGTCTAACGGGAGCCCAGAAGACCCCCTCGTCAACGCCACATGCTCCCATGGGAAAGAAGACCCACGGGGTTAACCCTTATAGAACCAGTCTTGTTCTGAAGGGTTAACCATTAGTCCAAGTTCAACAGAACCCTCACAGAACCAATGTTGCCTGAGTTTTTCCATCACAAATGCTATCCAATGCAGAACTGGTACAGTATAAGGAAGAATTTAGCATTATGGGATGTAATTGATGAGCAATACGATAATATTTATCATTACTGAGAAATTGTCATGATCACATCGTTAGGTATCATCAATATGTTTTATAGTACAGAGCTTCTGCCTCTTTTTTCTGTTCCAGCATATGTGAAGCTTTGGTGAAGGTTTACACATAAGCAACTGTGCTATTTTGTTGACTATTAAGTTCTAGTGCTAGCAACATTAGCCTCACAGCTCCAGTTCTAAACTAAAGAAGCTAAACACGTCTTGGCTGATTGAGGAAATCTCAGTAAATGGAAACTCTATTGCTCAAGCATTCCTTTTAAAGAAGCCACTTTGTCCCAGAAGCAGAGGTAAAAGATCAGCTGGTAGACTTTGCTAGAATCAATAATCCAGATTAAAACGTGTCAGCTTTAAAGAGCCTCAGATTATCCTCGAGACGTCTTAATGAGGAAAGGAGAGATAAAGAACTGCACCACACCATCTCAGCATCACCTGTACAGGTCTACCTGAAGGTCCTTAACTCAGCACAGCACAATACAGCCAAGCCCACCCCAAGATAACACAATACAACCCAACAAAACTCAACACAATACAATCCAACCCAACCCTGTTCAACACAAGCCAACCCAATCCAACAACTCCATACAGCACAACCCAACAAAACCAAACCCAACCCAAGATAACACAATACAACCCAACAAAAGTCAACACAATACGATCCAACCCAACCCTATTCAACACAAGACAACCCAATCCAAAAACCCCATATAACATAACCCAACAAAACCAAACCCAATTCAAGATAACACAATACAACCCAACAAAACTTAACACAATACAATACAACCCACCCTATTCAACACAAGCCAAGTCAATCCAACAACCCCATACAGCATAACCCAACAAAACCAAAACCAAATCAAGATAACACAATACAACCCAACAAAACTCACACAATACAATCCAACCCAACCCTGTTCAACACAAGCCAACCTATTCCAACAACCCCATACACCATAACACAACAAAACCAAACCCAACCCAAGATAACACAATACAACCCAACAAAACTCAACACAATACAATCCAACCCAACCCTATTCAACACAAGCCAAGTCAATCCAAAAACCTCATATAACATAACCCAACAAAACCAAACCCAAATCAAGATAACACAATACAACCCAACAAAACTTAACACAATACAATCCAACCCAACCCTATTCAACACAAGCCAACCCATTCCAACAACCCCATACAGCATAACCCAACAAAACCAAACCCAAATCAAGATAACACAATACAACCCAACAAAACTCAACACAATACAATCCAACCCACCCTATTCAACACAAGCCAACCCAATCCAAAAACCCATATAACATAACCCAACAAAACCAAACCCAACCCAAGATAACACAATACAACCCAACAAAACTCAACACAATACAATCCAACCCAACCCTAT
>BRDA01083126.1:0-31232 GCA_036984385.1 Crenuchus spilurus | reverse complement strand
AGAGAGAGAGAGACTACATTAAAGGAAAATGTCCTACGTCTTTACTGGAATCAGGAACCACAATAGCTCTGTAATTATGAGCTTAAAGGAGACCACATTCACTTCTCCATTCAGATCAATGTAAATGTACTCACTTTGGCCTTTTAAGGGTTTACTTTCTGTTATAACAATACAATTAGTCTTAGAGGGATCCTCAGACTCTGCTGAGGGACCAGATCTTTCCACTCTGGTCTCCAGTAGGGCTCCACTGTAGTGCTATTATACTGCTCATTGGCTCAGAAACACCTCCATTTAGATTGACTTTGTAGGTTTACAGTTACAGACTGGAGCTCATCTGACATCAGCCCCACCCCAGTTTATTCATCGCTGGAGAGAGACCACCACAGGGCCGCCACTGACCAGATATTATTTAGATGGTAGACCATTCTCTGCACCCCGGTCTTGACCTTCATCATGGCTGGTTTCAGTAAATAGGTCACGCAGATGTTAAATGTTTTAGAGAAAATGCTCCATGATGGAGTTAGTGGTCCTAATGGTGGACCTAATGAACACTGAGTTTATGTCACAGTCATTGGTCAGGAGGCTCATACAGGAGCTCATTTGCGTAATGTGGCTTTCTGTAAATCAGGGCCATAAAATCCATTAATATTTAACCGATCAGCCGTAACACCTCCTCATACCTCCAGCTACACTGACCACAGAGGTGTATGTAGGGTCACTTTGTCAATGCGGTGACACTGACATGGTGGTGGTGTGTTAATGTGTGTAATGCCTGCTGGAGTGAAAATAGTGCCCCAACCAGCCAACAGCATCATCAGTGAAGGAATAAAGGACCAACACAAACTGTGCTGAGCTTCTGTCTCTGACTTTACATCTACAAGGTGGACGTAGGTGTGTCGAATAGAGTGGACAGTGAGTGGACATAAGCCCTACTGGAATTGGATTACTGTATCGGGGGTGTCTGTTTTTAACATTTTACACATCTCATTGTTGAACCTCTTATATCCAAAGAGCATTAAAATGACTACAGGAGTGAGTTTATGAGGGGTTGTAGGGGTTTACCATTGACTATATATAAAAACTGGACAGTACACTTCTGTTTACTTCAGTAGTCGGTTCTGAAGCCAATAAACAGCCAAAATGAATGCCACTATATTGCTTGTTCTTGAGTACTTGCAACCAGAGCTTGTGCAATAAAAACGGAAAGCAGGGCAGCACTACTGCCCGAAGTCTGCCCCCTCTGGTATTTTAACCATGCGCGTAATTTGCGGGGGGGATAGGGGGGTTATGACCCCCCCCAATAATCTGATCCAATCACTATAACCCCCCCCAATAAAGTCACATAATTTCAATTTAAAAAACATTTTTCATGAATAACTTGTTAATTTTCTTTATTCATGATCAATTTTGGGTAAAATACTAGCATGTTTAATCATTTGGTAATGTAACCCCCCCTTTCCCCACAAAAATTTGGTATCATTCAAACTCCACCAAGCAGCAGCGCTCGCCGTTTGCAGGGTTGCCAGGTTCGTGGTTTTCACGCCAAATTGGACTTGTTTGACCAGTCATGGGTGAAAAACGTAATAAAAAAAAATCCCTTATAAGAAAAATACAAAGTCGTACACTCATAGTTGTTTTGCCATTTGCTTCAAACATGTGACAGACATATTTTGGGTTAGTTTAAGCTTCTGAAGGGCATTTTTTATATTTTATGCTGGACCTGGCAACCCTGACCTTTTGCTTGCTTGTGGAAGCAGCTGCTGGGGGAGTGGGTGTCGTAAGAAAAAACGAAAAGAGCACCAAAAAGTGGACAAAAAACATTTTTCATTGTTCATTGTTGTAAAAAGTGGAAAAATCAAAATGAGGTAAATGTATATGTATTGTTAACTGATGACTGAATAACTGCCGCTGTGTATCAGACACACTATGAATACCTGTTCAGGTATTTTAGCTAGCTCCGCATTTCTTAATTGTTTAAGGTGCAGAGTACATACAAAGAAAGTTAAATAAATACACAGTAAAAGCATTACAATGTATTTCTAATATGGTTAGCCCAAAATTTCCTGAATCCTTTTAGAAAAATAAATGATTTAATAAATAAATAAATAGGCAGACTGCTCAACCCCCCCAATGCTGGACCCAAAGTTACGCCCTTGATTTTAACGCCCCCTTTTTTGTGTCTGTTAGTATAACTTACAAGACATCAGTTCTCTTCAGAAACATCAAAGTGAAGATTAAATCTTATTACCAGAGTCATCAAATGTAAAATAAGCCGAGCTGTATTTCTAGCATTAGCTGCTAGACAATGTCTGCGACCATTAGAGTAACCTGTCAATCACCTCATAACCACACCCCTTTAAATATCCCAAAATAAATTGGGATTAAAACAAAAATACCTGAATGAGTAAACTAATTTTAAAATTAAATTTACATTTAGCTCCCATTCAATGAAACGGTTGTGGGTGGGATTTAAAATTGTTCTGCAAGCAGCCACTAAAGGCATCGGATATGTTTTGGCCTCATTTCTCTACAGCTGTTGTTGTGTCCAGTTTTCGTAAACTTTTCTTTGGGTTTTAAGAACAGGAATGTCTGTCACATGATAATATGATCACAGTTTGTTTGTACCTGTAGCTGTGGTTATAATCACTCCTTTAATTAGTCTGTGTTGTGTAATAAGCTGGTATCTCGTCTTTCTTGTGGATTTAATTTCTTTTCCTCCATATAATGCTCAGGTAGAGTATGGAGTGCAAGACCAAGTAGATTATAAACTCTACAAGATCTTTACTTTTTGTTGGTTTGTGATTGGTGAAGGTTTTTATTGTTAAAAGACTAAATACGGATAGTAATAGTGGCCAAAAATCAGTTTTTTCCAATGCGAGATCTGGAAATCAAAGATTTGCTTGCAGATGGGACTAAAATGATCAGAGTTAGCTAAAAAAACACGAGGGGAAAAACAGACATTCTGCATTCGGATGTAAACAAAATCATAGGAGCTCCTGTAAATTAAAAAATGACCCCAGGACCCCCTGTAAATGTAATCCAATCTCAATAGGTCTCTAGTAGGGATGTCCCGATCACGTTTTTTCTGTTCCCGATCTGATCCGAGTCATTAATTTTTTAGTGTCTCCCGATACCAAGTCTCAAACCAATACTTCTATTTTCTAGATAAGAACTAGATAATACTCTTCACACGGTGCACACATTACATTATACTTAATAAAATTAATCCAGTGTTTATATTTAACAACTGCAATGCATTAGGGAAAAAACTGCCAGCTTCCAAACTATTGTTAATTGTTATTACCTGAATCAGGTGTGTTTGATCAGGAAGATCACCAAACTCTGCAGGAATCCGCCCTCCAGGCCTGGAGTTTGACACCCCTGGTTCAGGACAAAGATCGGGCTTAGGTTTGTGTCCAGAAAAGCCGATACCGATCAGTTAAAAAATGCCGTAATCTTCCAATTCCAATCTTTGAGATTGGATCGGGACATCCCTATTCTCTAGTGTTTAAAATCTCCAACACCTTTCCTGTGCCTGAACCACTCAACACACCACCATCACGTCAGTGCCACTGAGAAAGACCCACCCAAATAAATACCCGCTCTGTGGTGATGCTGTAGTTCATTTTCTGCACAGTTTGTGTTGGTCTTTTAATGCTTCACTGGTGCTCACAGGACACATGGCTGGTTGGTTCACTCCAGCAGTGACACTGAGGTTTTTAAAAACAGCACACACACTAACACACCACCGCCACATCAGTGTCACTGAGAGTGATCCATTGAAGAACAGGGTGAAAGGAGGCTAACACAGTATACAGAGAGATACATGGACTACAGTCTGTAGCAGTATGTACACTGAGTGTATTCTGCAGTGTTATGTAAAGGTAGAGTTTTAATAACGATACAAAACGTCAAGTGGAGGCCAGCGGATAAGCCTCGGCAGAATAAACTGATTACTTCAGGAGGGCTTTCAAAGAGCACCGGGGTCTGAAATCCGTCCGGCTCTTTGAGTCAAGGTCCTCAGAAGGTCAGCGTCTGTAGCTAGAAGTTCTAAAGCGGCGCAGTGAACTTGGACTTTTTTATTTGAAGTGCAAATAAGAGAGCACAAGTTCAGCCAAATATGAGACTCGATGGGTGTTCACTCGGCTCGTGCACTCTGGCAGAAACAATGGAATGTTTATTGTTCTCTCCACAGCTATTTGTTTTATCCACCCCCCACGAACAGCAATCTACGGAGCACTCGGATGCTGAGCAGCACAATGAGACTCCTTCATCTGTTCTTAATGAGAGAGAGAGAGAGAACATGTCCCTGCTCTCGCTCGTGCTCAGATCAGGCAAAAGGGAACATGTAGAAGCAGACGCTTCTTTAAGAAAGCTGAAGTTTCCTCTCTAAAAGGCGCCGCATGACTGAGCACGTTATCTCAGCTCTCGCTCATTACTCACACTGCTGAACAGCTCTCAGTGCTCAGACTCTCCACGACTTCGGTTTAAAGTGGAGAAACAAAGGAGAAAATGAAGCTCTGAAGAGTTCCTCAAGTGGATGTATGACAACGGCTCAGTTTTAGTATTTCAGGCATATTAGTCATTGTTTTTGGCTTATTTTACAGGTGTGATATACAAACAAAGTTCAAAACCACTTCAGGTCAACAGATGATTATTTTACTACATAAACTACAGTGAGGAAAATAAGTATTTGAACACCCTGCAAATTTGCAAGTTCTCCCACTTAGAAATCATGGAGGGGTCTGAAATGTTCATCTTAGGTGCATGTCCACTGTGAGAGACATAATCTAAAAGAAAAAATCCAAAAATCACAATCTATGATTTTTTAATAATTTATTTGTGTTACTGCTGCAAATAAGTATTTGAACACCTGCCAATCAGCAAACATTCTGGCCCTCAAAGTCGCTGTGTTTGGAGGACGAAGAATGATGAGTACCATCCCAAAAACACCATCCCTACTGTGAAGCATGGGGGTGGAAGCATCATGTTTTGGGGGTGTTTTTCTGCACATGGAACAGGACAACTGCACTGTATTAAGGAGAGGATGACTGAGGCCATGTATTGTGAGATTTTGGGGAACAACCTCCTTCCCTCAGTTAGAGCACTGAAGATGGGTCGTGGCTGGGTCTTCCAACATGACAATGACCCAAAGCACACAGCCAGGATAACCAAGGAGTGGCTCCGTAAGAAGCATATCAAGGTTCTGGAGTGGTCTAGCCAGTCTCCAGACCTAAACCCTATAGATAATCTTTGGAGGAAGCTCAAACTCCGTGTTTCTCAGCGACAGCCCAGAAACCTGGCAGATCTGGAGAAGATCTGTGTTGAGGAATGGGCCACAATCCCTGCTGCAGTGTGTGCAGACCTGGTGAAAAACTACAGGAAACGTTTGACCTCTGTAAAGGCTACTGTACCAAATATTAACATTGATTTTCACAGGTGTTCAAATACTTATTTGCAGCAGTAACACACAAATAAACTATTTAAAAATCATACATTGTGATTTCTGGATTTTTTCTTTTATATTATGTCTCTCACAGTGGACATGCACCTAAGATGAACATTTCAGACCCCTCCATGATTTTTAAGTGGGAGAACTTGCAAATTTGCAGGGTGTTCAAATACTTATTTTCCTCACTGTATATGATTTTTACCTGTTATGTAAATTCTTGATAGATCGTGGTCAATAAAATGTTTTCTTTTTAAAAAAAAAAAAAACAATCTACATGGTAATGTCAATGATAACAAATATAAAATAAATACATAAATTACATAAATATTCACCCTCTGTCACAATTGGTGTTACTAGTCTCACAATTAGTGAAACTGAAATGAGTGAATGTTTCAAGTGATTGTAGTACAAAAACACCTGGTTAATCAGTATTTTACCATTTTATATATAATCAGTTATGGAAAATATAAGTGGATACAAATCAACTCCAAGTCACTGAACATTCCCTGGACTTAAGTCCATTATGGCACATGTGCAAATCAGCCTAAAACAGGCCGTTCTCACAAACTGAGTGACCATATAAGAAGGAGGCTAGTGAGAAAGGCCTCTAAGACACATCTGAAAGGAATTATATACACTTCCACAAACATATCAGACTTTGCTAGATGCCTATTCTTTAAATAAAACAGGGCACCCACTCACACCTGATTGTCACCTTTAAATTTAAATTGATTAGCGCTGCTAAGTTCGGCTGCCTTCATGATTGATTGATTTCTCTGAAAGCATTTCACTACAAGTTCTTGTGTTCTTGTATGTGACGAATACATTTGAATTTGAATTTGAAATTATCTGCTAATTCTAAAGGTTTGTTTACTTTTTGCTACTCACAGACGTCATATTGGATCATTTTCCTCAATATGTAAATGATCAAGTGTGATATGTTTGTCTCATTTGATTGGTTTGGTTCTCTTTCTCTACTTTTTGGACTTGTGTGACAAAGTGATGAAATTTTATGTCAAATTAATGAAGAAATATAGAAAATTCACTTCAAGTCTGTCTGTTTGTCTTTCTGGCTAGCTAGCTAGCTATTCATTTATATCAGGATTAGCGTGACTACACTAAGCACATTGTTATGTGTGTTTTTAAACGTGGTACCATTTATAGAGTTTATGTTCTTTCTTTGTGAGATTTATTCAACATTTCTTCAGCTCTCAGCTGACACTTCAGGATCCACAACATGAACCACAGAGTTTGTAGAACAGATCAGTGTTTACACATATATGGTAAGCACTAGATAACAGCTATATTGTCCAAACGTCCATTTTAAGAAACTGTTCTAATACAGTTTCTATGGAGCCAGTAACACCATGCCTGATTAGCTGAAGAAGAGGAGGTGGCTGTAATTGGGAAGGATTATAAGATTTAATTAATTACAGTCGAAACAAAAATGCATTTTGATTGCTCTGAATTTTTGAGAGGCTGACTGGTTTCAATGGCCAGTTTTAGCTTTTAGAGGAGCATCTCTGGCTTTTGTTTCGGGCCTACTTAATGTTAATGAAACATTCATGAACAGCCTTGTGCTAACACTTCACTTCTTTTCTCCTCTCTCTCTCCTTCTCGTTTTATTCTTACAATCTGTGGGTTACAAATGCCAAGGACTGCACTGACCAGCTAATTCCACAGCTAATCAAGGATGAGTCATTAACTGGCCAAACACTTTCAGGGTCTGTATGAGTCTCAATGTAGAACTGAATGGAATTCTTGCTATAAAGTGTGAAAATGTCTACTGACAGACGAAGGCGAGCCAGGGTTACAAACGGGCATTAAACTGTCATCCGGCATAAGGATGAATCCTGAGTCTGTCTATTTTGGGACCTTTCAGTCTTTGTGTCAGCTCCTTATACAAACCCCTGCATTGTACCGCCCATATAATAATACCTACAGTCAGCCGGACAGTTTTCAAAACATTCTAAAGATGGCTGATGGACACTATAATAACATTTCTAAAGCAACAACCTCTGCGACTACAGAAATATCATTTCTGTATTACTTTCAGCAAAGTATTTTTGCATTTCCAGAGTAAAACTTTCAGTGAATGGTTATCTAAGCAGGAATCCTTTCTAAAAATGAGAATAATTGCAAAGCAGTATGCAAATGTAAGCCTAGTGAAAGTTCTGCCAGGTAGACTTAAGGCTGCGTCACACTGTCACCTGATGTTTCAACCAATCACCTATCACCACCTATCTGTAAAAACATGTCAACTAGGGTTGCAGCGGTAACCGGTTTCATGGTGTACCACAGTATTAAAATACACGGCTATCATACAGTGGGCGTTTGTTTATTACCGGTAATAAAGGAAAAAGGCAAGCCAGCTGAGAATCTCACCCGCACATAGGGTGACCAGATTCCAATTCACTGGATGTGGGACAAAGACTATGTTTGTGTGGAACAATGTGGGACACCAATATGGAGGACCAAAAATGACAAAAGTATAAATAAATAAATAAATAAATGGAGGACCAAACATGACAAAAGTATAAATATATTAATGTATTAATTAATTGATAGATAAATCAATGAATAAATAAATAAATAATTAAATACATAAATAAATAAATAAATAAATGAATAAATGGAGGACCAAACATGACAAAAGTATAAATAAATAAATATATATAATTTTTTTCATGAAAAAGTCTATATACTAATAATAAATGTTTTTACTTTATTTATGTATTTAACATGTCTACATTTATTTATTTATGTATTTCCACATGCCAATAAACGTAAGATTTTAAGTGATAGACCAACACATCGTACCACATAATTGTGAAGTGAAATTAAAATGATACATGGTTTTCAAAATCTTAATCAAATAAAAATCTTTAGTGTGACGTGTAAAAGTATTCAGCCCCCTGTACTCTGATACCTCTAAACAAAATCCAGTGCAATCAATTACCTTCAGAAGTCACTTAATTAGTTAATAGTGTCCAGCTGTGTGTAATTTAGTCTCAGTATAAATACACCTGTACTGTGAAGGCCTCAGTGGTTTGTTAGAGAACACTAGTGAATTAAACTGCAGACCTACCAAGACATGGCCGTCCACCTAAACTGACAGATACAGCAAGGTGAGCAAGATAAGAGGGGAGTGTAATTTCAGCAAGTGTAATAATAGCATTGCTAAAATCATACTCCCCCCCACAAAATCCCCTATGAAGAAGCTACATTAAAATGCTTTTGAGGGTAACATCTACACACTTAGACAAGACACCAAAATCAGTTTCATGTGTATCAGGCCTTAGAGTCCAAAGATAAGAGGGGAGTGTAATTTCAGCAAGTGTAAGAATATCATTGCCAAAATCATACTCCCCCCCCCAAAAAAAAAAAAAATCCCATATGAAGAAGCTACAAGAAAATACTTTTGAGGGTAACATCTACACACCTAGACATTTGACATATGTGGGGTTTTATACCCCACTTGCACATAATCCTGTGTGGAGCCTATTAGAACAGCACAGAAAAACAGGACACTTAAACAAGCAAAAATGTTGCTTTGAACATGTTGCCAGCACCACATAAAAAACCTGCAAGAAGCGACTTATTTTTCATTTAATTACACAAAAATATGCACCTTTAACTCTGCTGATGCGCATGCACACGAAGGAGAGTCGGATCCTGGCGGGGAGTCAGAATTCGGTACAACACCGGCGCTCTTCTGACCTGATTTGCATTGGTTTGTGTTGGTGGGCGCCCTTAACCTGCGTCCGCGGTTGACATGATCAACCAGCCCACCCCGTCTCCTGATGACAGCCCTCACTGCTTTCCCTACACAGCCATTTGAGAAATGCCAGATTATAAAACACGCATTTTGAAAACTGGAGTCTAACTATTAATAACAATGCGGGACAGCGTCTCAATTTGCAGGACACATGAAAAGTATTGAAAATGCGGGACTGTCCCGCACAAAGTGGGACATCTGGTCACCCTACCCGCACATGTGCACCTCCGCTCAGCCTCAGCCACTGACGCCACACTCAAACACACAGCATCAGCAGTGTGGGACTACTTAATATACTTGCAAAACGGTTATGAGGATAAGTATCCCATTTACAAAGTTAGGTAAAGTTGCAGCTAAAGGAGTTGTGTGACTGAACAAAGTTCGGTGACTGAAGCAATTTTACTTGTGTCTGTGTTATTCCGAGAAAAATTCCACAGGACTCCATGTAAGGATGAACAAAAACAAATGGTTGTTTATTCCAGACTGTACGTGATGAAAACAAAACAAAAATAAAATTTTTCAACCGTGGTTAGGTTGGTACAAATATATGATGCAACACAAACTGTAACACTACACACGATAAGAAAATGTTTACTACCAGAATCTTACTGCCGCTCACTCGGAACCACTTATTACCGGCCCAGGCTTGCTCCAGAGCCACTTATCTCTTAAAATGACAGTGCACCTATTTTCTTAACATAAACAAATGGTGCTTGAAGACATTTGTATATACTTAAACAATACAAGTATCATGTCTAGCATCTTAATACTATGTTAAACAGCAGTAGATACATATGTACATTTCTCATTAAAAAGTTTGTGAACTATTTATATTTACACACAGTGCAAAAGATGGTCCTTATGTATTGGCTCCTTTAAAAAAAAAAAAAAAAAAGCAGTGCTCAGCGGAGACAACATTGGGGGCCCCACGCGCAGTGCGTTATCTGTGTGGAAGGAGCACCAGCCCTGATTTAGCTTCCACTTAGCAACTGCCTATCAACCATTTAGTAACAACATAGCAAGAGCCTAGCAACCACTTAGTAACTATATAGCAACCGTCTAGCAGTCTATGTCAGGCCGTTTTCATCCCTGTCCCACTACTGTCACCATATCAGTTCACCTGAACATTACAACAACATCATATGATTATGATTTATCACAAACTTAGAATTAGTAGGAGGATGGGTCCCCAATGTGAGTCTGGTTCCTCCCAAGGTTTCTTTCTCCAGTTCTGAGGGAGTTTTTCCTTGCCACTGTCGCCGTTGGTTTGCTTGGGGATTAATGAGTTGATGTTTGTTATTACTAACCCTGTAAAGCTGCTTTGTGACATCAATTGTAAAAAGCGCTTTATAAATAAATTTGATTTGATTTGATTTAACATTTAATTTGATTCACCACACTTACATTCCAGATATCTGAAATTGATTTATGACTAGACGTATTAGTAAATTAAGATATCTCTAATTATATTTTGACTAGTCAAAATACCTATTTGAGATATCTCTAATTACATTCTTACTAGTGGAAATGACGTCAGATTTACCATTGATTTGTATGGCGCCTTCAATTCAAGATATCTTCAATTAATTACTATCTGAAACTCACATTTACAATCTACAAATAATTTATGACTAGTCATAAAGTTAATTCAAGATATCTTGTTTTTTATTTTGACTAGTCATAATTCTAATTAAAGATATCTTAAATTACATCATATTTTGAGATATCTTAAATGCATTTTTAGATAGGCGATAAATCGTTTTGACTAGTGAAAATTGAATTCTAGATATCTTGAAAGCAAATAATGACTAGGCAAAACTAAATTTAAGATATCTAGAATTGTAATTTTGACTAGTCAAAATTCCATTTAACATATCTCCAAATGAATTAGAGATATCTTGAATTAGACGGCTTTTCTATTTAAGATATCTTAAATTAACATTCTAACTAGTCAGAATGACGTTTGAGATATCTTGAATTAGTATTCTCTCTAGTCAAAACGTCACTGATTTATGTAGCATTTTGGCGGAAAGTTTATAATGCATTTTGGTCCGCAATGTCAGGTCAGTTCAGCTCAAATTCTCGTGTTTTTAACACAATTTTAAGCGCTGCAGCTTGTGCTCGACATGAATTAAGAAATACTGATGATTTATTCTCTATACTGTGGCATTTTCGTACAATTTTGTTCAGAATTGCCAGCGCCATTGCAGCCACCTGAGATTCCACACTACAGGCAATTGTTTGGACAGCTCCAGGGTTGCCAGGTCCAACAAAAAATATCCAGCCAAAAGTCAGTCTAAAACTCGCCCTTCAGTAGCTTAAATTAGCCCAAAATATATGTCTGTCACACGTTTGAAGCAAATGGCAAAACAACTTTGAGTGTACGACTTAGTATTTTGTTTATAAGGGATTTATTATCAATCCATCAAACCTTTTTCTTTTTTCCAGTCCTTGCAATACCGCCTCTCGTATTTCCACATTTACCTGGCATATTAGCTAGTGACTGTTTTCTCTTCACCTTCTGTCTGTCTGTCTGTCTCTCTCTCTCTCTCCTTTTCAGGCTATCTTTATCCTATCTTTCCTTAGTGGTAGTGTTTGAAACAAGCCCAATATGGCAACCTGGCAACTCTGGACAGCTCAGTGCAGCACAAAGGGGGCTTACATGCAATCGTTTAATTCAGATATCTAAAAATGTCATTGTGACTAGTCATAATTACGTTTGAGATATCTCGAATTGTAATTATGGATGTGTGACCCGTCAAATGACGAATCCGATGACGTCATTTGAGATGTCTTGAAAGGAATTTTGACTAGTCAAAATGTAACTGAAGATATCTTGAATTATTGTTCTTACTAGTCAGAATGTAATAGCAGATATCTTAAATTACCATTCTGGATAGTCAAAATGTGGTTTTGTCTCGTCATAATTACGTTTGAGATATCTTAAATGTAATTACGGATAGTCAGACAAACGGATTAAATGTTAAAACGGCCTGCCATAAGCAGTCAGTTATCAACCACTTAGTAACTACATAGCAACAGTCTAGCAATCACTTAGCAATAGCCTGCTAATCATTTAGTAACCACTTAGCCTGAGCCTAACAACCACATAGTAAGAATTTAGCAACAATGTATCAACTGCCTGACAGTGGGAGCCACTTTAGCTGTCCATCATTACATGTTTTTGTCAGAAAATACATCTGCCCTCTACCTTGATCCCATTTGTGCAGTAAAAACACATACACCTACTAAGAGTCTAGAGCACACACATGCCCAGAACAGTGGGCAACCCCATCTGTGGCACCCGGGGAGTGGCTGAAGGTTAGGTGACTTGCTCAAGGGCACTTCAGCCATGTCCTGCTGGTTCAGGGGATCAAACTGGCAATCTTTTGGTCTGAAGCTTGTTTTCTCTCAGATCACAAAATATTCAGCTGGTTATTAAGTCTGTACTGTCCATCAATGAGTCATTTAAGTTAAAAGTCTGCAAATCTGCTTCTTTCTGCTAGTACCTTTAAGATACAATACTGGACCTTAAGGACCATGATGGACCTTTAAAAGGCAGTGTACATTAGGCTGTACCTAGAAGTCACTTCATTGTACTTTATAGTGACTTCTGTGATATCTTGTTCTCTGTATTTCTTACAGTTTTGGAGCTTTAAACATTCCTCTGACTATGTTAAGACTGCAGGGATGTTGGATTTCAGATCTTTTGAGATGACTGTCTGCATTACCATTACTGCAGTTATTAGTATTAGCATTAGCATTATTTTCCCCATTGTGAATTAGATCAATGTTGGACTTTTCAGAATTGTGGTTTGGCAAAAAATATAGTTTATACAATTTTCCACTCAAGTAATGTATTCGATCAATCAGAACATGTTTGAAAACCAAACTGGAGCTGGACAGCTAGCGGTGCTAATAAAACATTAGAACTCAATATTCTTCTTCTCGCCAGCCAAAAAATGAGGAAAATTACAGTACAGCTTTGGCTTCCACCTCATTGCCTTTCAATCACACACTGGTTGCAATCTCTGTTAGATATTATATTGGCTGCTAGAATTAATAGAGTACATCTAACTGAAAGGAAAATATGGTAGAAAGGAATTGAAGATGTGAAGATGTTGTTGCTGTTTGTTGGATTTCTTTAGATGTGTTTTGTTATGCAGTATGTATATATATACATATATATATGTGTGGTGGTTGGGGGGGCTGAAAGATTGACTATTCTATTCTATATATGACTAAGATCCTATTGATTATAAAAAATATTTCACTTCTTCTTCTTTGTCTTCTTCTTCTTAGTATGATGATGATGAGGATTATTATTATTGAATTTCACCACTATGGTTCTGCTGAAGAATTTTCTTCTTCTTCTTCTTTTTCTTCTTCTTATTAGTTGTGATAGTAGTAGTGGTGGTAATAGTAGTAGTACTACCATTAGTATTATTTTATGAAGAGTGAATTAGCCAAATGTAAGACTTTACTCTTACAAAGAAGCACCTTTGGTTCTACCATCATACTAGTGTCCAAAAAAACATTGTTCTGTAAAACCAAAAAATAAAACGTGCTAATGGAAGAAATAAACAACATTTTAAAAACATTTTTAGCATGATGGTAGTACTGTGGTAGCTTTCTGCAAAATATCTCCAATATTCCTCTTACCCCATGCATATTAGATCATTCAAGACATATTTGGAGCTGGAAGGCTAATGTTGCTAACAAACACTGGAATTCAGTAGTTTCTGATTCTTCTTCTTGTTTGGTATTATTATTATTATTATTATTATTATTATTATTATTAGTGCTACCAGTGCTACCAGTAGTAGTTATTTTTAGCATTGCTAACATAAACTAAAACTCAATAGTTGTTGTGTTCTTCTTCTTCTTCTTTATGGTGGTAGCAGGTGTAGAATTAGCATTAGCATTATTTTTACACAAATTAGCCAAATGTGGTACTTTTTATAATTTTGCTGTAGTAAAAAAACATAATATAATAATAATAATAATAATGATAATAATAATAATAATAATAATAATAATCATCATCATCATTATCATAATTCATACAATATTCCACTTAGCTTATATGTATTGTCAGTAAAGGCATGTTTATAGACCAAACTGGAGCTGGAAGGCTAATGTGGCTCACAAAGTTTAAAACCTAAATAGCCCAGTCATTTTTCACAAGTACATCACCAAAATGTTTCTCAAACCCTGTCCAGATGTTAATGAAGGTCTCACAGACTAGTGAATGTGGTTGAGTACACAGCATAAGCTTTAAAAAATGACCTGGGATGGAAAAAGTCTATTTTTAATGTGTAAATTCTGAAGAGAGCCTGTTTGCATTGTCTGGTTATTTATCTGACTGCGTGGGTCTATTATAAACATAAATCTCCTGTATTTTTATCAGCTCACTGAATCCTTTACAGATTATAGTCAGTGACAGCGTGGGCAAATTTATGGTGAGAAATTATGGTGTGGAAATGGCTCGGGTGTCACCGCACGCCCCTTTCTTGGTGATTCATGCTTGGAATGATGTACCCTTTGCTGTCGTGTGAAATGGGCGTGTTAATCACCGGCTATGTATTTTTTTTTTTTTTTTTACTTACTGCTTTTGCGTGGAACAAAGCCAACGCTCAGACAAATGTGCACAAGCTGAGCTTCTTCTTTTTGATGATATGGCCATTGTCTTGATAATGATTTCATTAGCTCCAAATAGATATCTGGATCTCTTCTAGAAGGGACATCAGCGTCTCTCAGCTTTTCACCACATTTGTGGTGGCTGGCTAGCCTGCCAAACATATTATCATTGCCAGGCACTGGGACCAGAGTATGCCAGTGCTAACAGATTTGTGTCCAGTTAATTACATAGGCATATTCCCTGTTCCCTTCTGCCAGGACATCATTGGAATACATGAGTGTTTATTCTCTCCAACTTTCTGTAGCACAGCCAGTCTGTCCCTCAGCTCATGAGCCTTTCCAGTGGAATTTAAGTGCAGCAGCGAGGACTAAGTCTATAGGGCAGTGCTAAAGGGCAGGTTCATAAAGAAAGGTTTTTCAAGCATTCTTTTCTAAAAGCAATGACTGTATAGAACCTCAACTCCATGTTTCTTCTTCTTCATAGTATTGTGATAAGACGCCAATACCAAATTGGACATATAATCAAGTTGCTTTTGATCACAATACATCACAGCTAACCATAAAACCCCTCAAATAAAACATTATTAAGGGAGATCTACATAAAATGCAGCTTAGGTACGCTGACCACATTCTGAAATGAAAACCAGTTTTGTGGTCAATACATTATTAAAATGTCCAAAAAGTGGGGACAGTTTCAGACATACATTTTGTAGAAGTCATGGTTGTCTGTGCACCTGTATAAATCATGTCTATCACCCAGGAGTGCGATTCCTGTAACCCCACCCCTGCTTTAATCCCTGGGTTACCTCATATCTTTAAAATGTGTTTGTGGTGATGTTGTAGCTGTGATGCTCACTTAAGCTGGAGTTTTACAACACTGTATTCTCTAAAACTAGGTGAGCATGTCGTAGGAGTGGTTAGTAGATAGCATCAGGCAGTGCCCTCTGCTGTGTTTTTAATTCACACTTAAAATCAGGCACATTTCTGAAGACACCTCCAGCTGGAGACAGGCCACCAAAATTGTGTCATTCTATCTTGGCCCAGCAGAGAATATGAAAGAGGCTGGGTGGTTAGTGTTAGGTTTAAGGTTCCTACAATAACCCATGTCATATTAAACGAATACAGAACTGGGGAACATCATCTTCATTTCACATTATAATATAATACTGGGGAGCATAAGACTCTGGGAGAACACATATGTAGAATTAAGGAACAAAGAAACGGGAGAGCACATATCTAGAACTCATGAACGTAGGACCCTGAGAGAGCACATATCTAGAACTGAGGAACGTAGGACCCTGAGAGAGCACATATGTAGAACTCATGAACGTAGGACCCTGAGAGAGCACATATGTAGAACTGAGGAACACAGTATCCTGGGAAAGCACATTTGTATAACGTAGAAACACAGATCCCTGGGAAAGCAAATATGTAGAACTGGGGAACCCTGTACTAAGTATTTCCCTGCTGGACAGCAGTCACTCCTGGCTCTGCTAGCACAGTTATGAGAGCCTGTAAGCACATCTCAACAGCTGTATAAATTATAAATGAATTATCCCAGTAATCCCATTTCATTGGTTTCCAAGACAGCTTCATGGACTTCACTGTAATACTACCTTAAATCCATAACCATTCATTACATAATGAACGACCAATTGCTGTGTCATCTTTCATTTTCTTTCATTAATATCTAATCCATTTAATTACTGTAAATCAGGTGGAGCCTAAAAGGAGATTAGAACTGCATTGTTAGCAGGAACAAATAGGATTGGCTAATCTGAGTCTGTTTAAGGAGGGAGTGTAATTGAATATGCAAATCATCGTCCCCCATTTTTACTAATTTGTAGACACAGCAGCAGTGAATATTGAGAACAGTCACTGGATTTAAATTCACATTACAGATCCTTACTTGACTTAATTATTGGTTACTTACATTACTGTTCAGACATTTATCACAACACCACATACTGTTATAACCAAATATGATGGATAGTTGCTTTGTTATCAGCAGTGTTTACTGAGGTTGACTGAGGACTAATATCTATTCTAGCGATATGTAGTGTTGAGCTTGTTTCTGTACTAATATCTCATATTCTAGTGTTGAACAGTGATTAATGAGGTTGTTTAATTACTAATATCTCATATTCTAGTGATTAATAATGTTTATTGATATTGTCTATAGACTAATATGTGCTATTTTAGTGTTTTATAGTATTTATTGAGTTTATTTGTAGACTTATATCTCCTAGTGTTCAACAGTATTTATTGAGGTTGTTTGTGGACTAATATCTAATGTTCTAGTGATTAATAGTGTTTTGCTGAGGTTGCGTTTTAACTAATATTTCCATTCTAGTGACTGATAGTGTTTATTGAGATAGTTTTGACTATATTATTATTTTTTTATACATAATTATTAATTATGATATTATTATTATTTTCTACACATATCATTGTACTATGCATGATTGTATCTGAGGGTATAGTTGTAGTACTGAAGTACTATGGTATCTTATTAATAATGTTCTACCTACAGACAGACAGACCTCAGTGGAAACCACTTAATGGAAGAGACCTATGTTAGCATTAGCTGCTCAGTTCAAATACAAACCAATCCTGTCTTTGTTTGCCTAGGCCATAGATGAGGGTGAAGCTCTTAGAGAAGCCCAGCTTCAGGTTGGCCCTCATTCCCCTCACGTAACCAATAACAGGCTGGTGCTGGCAGGGGTCAGGAGGTGAACGCAGGCTGCGGCATTTTTATGCTGAGTTCGACTGCTGGACTTTAGCCTAATAAGTTCTTACATTTTTATTGGCGGGCAGATTGGAGAACATGAGAGCCCTGTGTGTTCCTGAGCCAACATCTTGTTATCAGAATCTCCTGCCAAGGCTGAGTCCCGCCGAGTTTAGGAGTGGTCTGTTGACACTCGTGTTTCAGCGTCCTTCTGCCGATGTTGAGTCGCTCCTTAAGTGGGACAGATAAGTCAATAATATTCAAAGGCCTAACTTCTACTGAGTTCAAACAGGACGGTTGGACTGGGGGATGTTGGACAGAGTATTTGGAGCATTTTAAAGAGTCAAAAGTCAACACTTCATCTACAGAGAACAATCTTACAATTGTCTACAAATGCGCAATTTCTATGTATTTGCTGAATTTAATGTGTTAGCATTCAGGCTATATATTTAATGATATACACCACATGTCCAAAATATGCCCTGTAGCATACAGCATATAGAATAGGACTCTCTGGAGCACCTATTGACACCATGTCTAATGCCAGGTGTGGGCTAAAGGGGTATAAAGCCCATCAGCATTGAGCTGTGGAACTGTGTTTTCTGCTCCATCCAATAAGTTTGGGATGAGTTGGTGGAGTTGGGGATGAGGTGATGGTGCTGACCTCACTAACTGCTCTTGTCACTGAATGCAATCATTTCCACACAGCAATGCTCCCAAATCTAGTAGAAAGCCTGGACAGTAGAGACAGTTACTCTAATAAAAACAGCACAATCTCTTTAAAAGCCTTGATTTAATGAGGATGTGTTCCAATACTTTCCCAAACACTCTTTTCCTGGTTATTGGCATCAAATCTATCATTTCATTGATGATCAATCCAGAGTATCTATACCCATGTTGGACAGCATGCGGAATTAGATCTTTCTCTATTTTTTTTATGTTGTCCATTAGTTTCTATAAGGAGCTCTATGTTACCCATATTGTTGGATGCACCTGTTTCCGAGCTGTGGAAATGCTTACTATTGATGTATTTGCTGGGTTCAAGATCTAGCTATGACTGGAACTTTTATAGTTTTGGTAGATCACCTTCTTACCTGTTCAAAAATGTATCTAAGAGCCCTTTCAGATGGTCTACACTGGTCTTCGAAGGCCAAGGTGCTTGAAAACCTAGTCATTCAGCCCTGAAAACGGACCTCTGTACTGAGAATTCATCTGGTTAGATCCTTTAGACTTTAGTTGGTCTAACTTGTCAAACAAGCTCATATACTAGTTTGGTCAGCTGCTTGACTGGCTTGAAGAAACTGGTTAACCAACATGATCAACGTGATGACCATCTTTGTCAAGTCAGCCACTCTGGTAGACCAGCTAAGCTGAAAAGATTGAATCAGGTCAGGCAGATGGGTTTTTGTGGAATAAATTTGATTTTGATTAAGGAACATTGTGATATGAAGGAAGATTGCTGGTTTGATCTTCTAAATCAAGAAGACAGAAGTAAAGTACGCTTGAACAAGGGTGCCATGTGTAAGGCTGTCCACTGCTTTGGCTCGTGGACTCACTGTGGAGATCACATTCTTTTGCCTGCTAGCATATTGGTCAGTGTGTCACTTTCTTTGTTTCCCCTTTGGTATGATTTAGAAACAGAAGATGTTCTATAGAAGCACTGAGTGATGTAACTAGTGCTGGATGTCCAGTAGACTGGACGTTTGGAGTGAGGAGTACATCATGATGGTTCAGACTGATATTACCTATGCAAATAACAGAGTGTGATGCAGCTAGCATGGCTAACTCGACTGTAAACACAAATGGAAGCAGTTTATGCTGCAAATGGGACTAATTATGATGACTGATATGAATATACAGCTCACATTTGCACAATTATAGCAAACAGATTTTTTCCCCAAGACTGATGAAGGCAATTTAGAAGCAAACAAAGTGGAGGGGCAAAATCAAAAGCGCTGATCCGTGCTGAAGGAATTATTTCACATGCTAATAAAGCTCTGCTTCTCTTGCTGGAGTAGAAGTTTATTACACATTTCATTTGACAGGTACACTAAATTTTCAGCCCTACTTATCTAAGATCCTCCCGGTAGGTCTCAGTCTCAGGTTACTGGCACAGAGTGAGAATTTTTAATGCAGATGCGGGCTGTGATTACATATGCTTGTTTTAATGTAGACAGATTGAGAGGTTGTAAATGTTTTATGATGTGCTTTAGCACTGAATTATTTTGAACAGCAGGTTAAAAATAAACAAAGGAATTGTTCACAATTTGCTTGTCTCTTCTAACAAAGTCTAGACCCATCCAGACTGTGGTCTTTTCTGTGGTTCTGAAGCTGCATCATAAAAAAGCAGGAAGAATATTGATGTCTTTGAACTTTGGTGTTGGAGACTTCTGAGAGAACATTAGACAGATAAATGGATCCTTGACCAAAGCTCACATTTCACTAGAAGCCCAGATAACCAAACTTATTTTGGACACAAACATAGAAGAACCAGTTCACTTGAGATGACCGTTGTGCTGGAACAGTTGGAGGTAAAACCAAAAGAGGATCAACAACAAGGTGGATGGATACAATCAAAGGAATCACAAATGTGCCATTATGAAACCTGAAAAACTTAACAGGAGACAGGATGTTCTGGAGAAATCATATATATAGTGATCAGGAGTTGGGTGGCACTCAATAATAATGAAACAAAAATATGAAAAAAAAACAATAAAGTGGACAGTGGGTGGAGCTAGAAGACAGAAGTTTATAATAAAGTGGACAGTGGGTGGAGCTAGAAGAGAGAAGTTTATAATAAAGTGGACAGTGGGTGGAGCTAGAAGACAGAAGTTTATAATAAAGTGGACAGTGGGTGGAGCTAGAAGAGAGTGGTTTCTGATAAAGTGGAAAGTGGGTGGAACTGCAGTCAGTGTTTGTAATAAAGTTGGGGTTTAGTTTAGACTGTGTACTCTGTCCCGGTTCTCTCAGTGTTGTGGAATCTTTATTGGAGTGAAATCCTTCTCATTTGAAGCTCACCGCATGCCTGGGCTTTGACAGTATTTTCTTATTGTGTGCTTTTTTTTATTCCTCTGGATGTCAGACGTCTTCTGTCAGTGAAACGTATTCAGGGCAGCGTGCGGGAACACTGGGGGATATATGCCATGCTGTAATCCCTGGTTTTGTCTGAGAAGAAAATACAGAAAAAAGGAATGAGTCACAGCACTGTCTTATGATGTGCAAAAAAAACACACAAAAAAAACACCGCAGGACAAAATCTCCTCCGCTTGAAGCTACTATATTCATCTGCGCCTCTATATTTATATCAATCAGGTAATGTTTAGGTTAATCCTTAGGGGTTCAAAGACTGCATCTATTCAACCATTATAGAAGCTGTTGACAACATCTCCATTCACCTTAAATCATCTACACAAAGGTGCTCCTAAATGAGTCTGTTTAGGCTGTAAATGTGCCTCTGAAATTTTATTTTATGGTCCAAACTGAAGCTCCAGGGAAGCTGAAGCTGTATTTCTATCTAATAAAGTTAAATCTTGAATCCTCAGCATCATTTCTTATAGAAATGTTCACTCTTACCAAGTGGACGGTCCTAGCACCTGCTACATCTAATAAAAACTTTCCCTAACCAATTACAAGGCTTACACTTTCGTATGTTATGTATGATGAAATGCCTTTAGATTACAGCATAAAAACATCAAAAACATAAAGCACCACATTTTACTCTGTAAAAAGTGACAGCTGGGAAGTGCTGGAGAAGAGTCAGGTGAAGGTGCAGCCAGTTCAGTCTGTGGCAGCTGTTTTTCTCTATTTCTCTTTGTTGAGAAATGGCTCGTCAGCTCATCTTCTTCCTCTATACAATTACAACACAATACAATGCAATAAAGTACAATACATTACAATTACAATGCAATACATTACAATACAGGACAATACAATACAACACAGTACAATTACAATACAATACAATAAAGTACAATACATTACAATTACAATACAATACAATAAAGTACAATACATTACAATTACAATACATTACAATACAAAACAGTACAATACAACACAGTACAATTACAATACAATACAATAAAGTACAATACAGTACAATACAATACAATACAATACAATAAAGTACAATACAACACAGTACAATAAAGTATAATAAATTACAATACAATACAATACAATACAGTGCAATACAACACAATACAATTACAATACAATACAATAAAGTACAATACAATACAATACAGTACAATACAACACAGTACAATTACAATACAATACAATAAAGTACAATACAGTACAATACAACACAGTACAATAAAGTACAATACATTACAATACAAAAGCAGAACAGTTCAGTACAGTACAGTACTACAATACAGTACAATTACAATACAATACATTACAATGCAACACAGTACAATTACAACACATTACAATAAAATAAAGTAAAATACAATACAGAACAGTACAATACAACACAATACAATTACAATACAATACAATACAGTACAATTACAATATAAAGGCAGAACAGTACAATACAGTACAACAACCCATTACAATTACAATACAGAACAATGCAATGCAGTGCAGTACAATAGAGTACAGTACACTACAGTACAATACTATACAATATAAGCTTAACATTGATTTGTGAATTTTGTACTTCATATTTTCTACACGAGTCATAAATGACTGTCAGTCACATGTTAATACCTCACCCACACTGTTCACAGAGAGGTCTCAGAGAGTGTTTTGTCATATTTATCATGGATGATTAACACCACACCTAAGTTTAGTATTGAACAAAAAAAACATTTTTATTACATTTGCAGACACTAAATGAATGTCTAAGACAGGGGTGTCAAACTCCAGTCCTGAAAGGCTGGTGTTCAGCACAGCTTGTTGATTTCTCTGCTCTGGCCTGGTCGTTACCTTCTGAGTTGAATCAGGTGTGTTTGATCAGAAAGATCACCAAACTGTGCAGGAATCCGGCATTTTGTCTTGTAACATATCGTATATGGATCATTCTTTGTACTACAGTGACACTGATGTGGTGGTGGTGGTGTTAGTGTGTGTTAGAGTGGATCAGACACGGCAGACCTGCTGATGTTTTAAACACCTCAGTGTCACTACTGGAGTGAAAATAGTGGCCAACCAGCCAACAGTGTCACCAGTGAAGGACTAGAGGACCAACATAAACTGTGCTGAGCTTCTGTCTCTGACTTTACATCTACAAGGTCAACAAGGTAGGTGTGTCTAATAGAGTGGACACAGTGTTTAAAATCTCCAGCAGCTCACACACCACAACACCACCACATCAGTGTCATTGAGAATGATTATTCATCTCTATGATGGTCCTGACTATTGCAG
Source organism: Crenuchus spilurus (assembly GCA_036984385.1). Lineage (NCBI taxonomy): Eukaryota > Metazoa > Chordata > Actinopteri > Characiformes > Crenuchidae > Crenuchus > Crenuchus spilurus. Next base: position 8,258 of record BRDA01083126.1, on the reverse strand, counting down.
AACAGGGTGAACAAAGTGTACAAAGAGATAGATGGACTACAGTCTGTAATTGTATAACTGCAGTTGTTATACGATGAATGGACTAAAAATTGCTAGAAATAAAATATTTCTTCACTATCATCCATTAAACATCCAAAAAAACACAACCAATCACATCGCAAGGTCAGAGCCATCTTCATGTTAAAACAGCAGTACAATAACGGCTCTAGTGTTTCTCTGCTTTCATCACTGTCTGGATGCACTGCTGTGGTCTTTTTATCCCGGGCGAGTCCTGGCCAGGTTCTCAGAGCTCCATTATCATCCTTGTCCTTGTCTTATTTGATTTTTAAAAGCTTTATCTGGATAGATCATGCTGTGTTTGTATGTGTGTCAGCTCATTCTGTCCGGCTGTACCAGCGTCTGTCTGGACTCGCACAGTTGCCTGGGAGATGTCTAAAGGATGTCAGATTAGCTGATTATCTCCAGGTTAACTGCAGAGTCTATTCATGATCTTTGTATATTCACCATGTCCACTCACTACAACAGTCTGCCTATAAGTGTCAGTCAGCCAGCCTTACTTATAGAGTCATTATTCCTGTTATCATACAGGTAAATACACAGCATCATTATTTATGTGTGTGTAATCATTTACACAACTACAGCTGCTTTCAGTGTGTCATTTATTGTCTTCACCCAGTGTGTTTGGCCTGGAGTCCAGTGTGTTTGGAGTAAAGTCAGTATGTTTAGGGTGGAGTCAGTATGTTTAGGGTGGAGTCAGTGTTTTTAGGGTGGAGTCATTGTATTTGCTTGTACAGGTCTTACTCTGTCAGCAATTGGTAGAATTTCTCCAAGAGTCTCAGCCCTGACTGTTCAAACAATCCATTCACTCTCTGGTCTCTGGTTCTTCTTTGCTTCTCTTCTCAGAGACGTTGCTGTGTGTGTTTGCTGTGAAGGGTCTGGCTGTCAATATTCATAGCTGCAGGCAGGTTCTCCTGTAAGGCCCACTGTGTACCCACTGTGTATTGAGGGAATATCTAAACAATGATAAAGCCAGACATACAGTATGTGATTTTAGCCCAATTTTGTCAGGACTGGCCCAGATTTTAACTTGATTGGCTGATGTTTGATGTGCAGTTAACTGCCCAAACTAGCTCTGACAGAAGATGGACGACCGGATGAATGAATGAGATGTCAGATATTATATCCTTTTATGTCTATTTCATGAAAAATGACAATGGTTTAATATGTAGATGACATGGATTTGCTGACACTGTCAATTTAAATTTGAGAACAATTATAACTGCAGTGCAATATAGTGTAGTATAGTATAGTGATAGCTCAATATATTGTGGCTCATTAGTAGCTGCATGTTGTGGATTGCATTGGTTATAGCTGACAGTGAAAATTTCATTTGCCAGTTGAGAAAATTTGTTTGTGAGTCAGAATTCACAGAGCGAGCTGAAAATGTTTTTAACACCCCTACACTTCCCATCTTCCCATCCACCTGCGGGTCCAATATACATCTCTTTTTTGGTGAATTTCAGCTCACAGTATGGCACAAGTTAACAAAGCTATGCACTTCCTCAACATATTTGATATACATGGCACACTATTCTAACTGTAGACAGAACTCTGCAGGGCTGTGTTTCATGTGCATTGTGAGCACCTATGATGCAGCACATCATTCAGGCCAGCTACTTTCATACAGTGTGAGTATATATAGTAATATTTACCGCAGGCTTTGTCCGTACATGACAAATGATTCAAATGTGCAGTGTGAGTTATCACCAGAGAACAAGATTTCTGCCATGAAGACTCAGAACCAAAAATGTTATTTCTCATTGGGAAGGAGAATTTGAGTGATAACAGATCTTGAAATGAAAGACCCTTTGGCTCAGGCCCAGGTCTTGCAAATGTCACACCATCACATATCCTGCAAGATAGGCAGATTGCAGGGGCAGACCCTCTCCAGGACTGGGATCAACCTTGGGCCAGTAGGGAGGAAGGAGGAGAACATTGAGACGTTGACACCTGAATAAGAAAAACAAGATGTAAGTTGCTTCTTTTAAAAGACAGGTGATTGATTGAGGAAATGATGAATTAGTGACAAAACATTGATTATTCGTGGAAGAACGTTCTCTCTGCTTTCATTTCCAAAATCGCACAATTTATGCCTGGCTTTAGATATGGACCAATCAGTGTTGTTGGGGCCAATAACGATCTCCAAATGTCTTTCGTATGATCGCCTAATCACAGATACCGATCAAGGGAAGGTCTGGATTAACCATTAACCTTTCCAACTGGTGCATCATTTTGCACAGCTTTAGTAATGTTCCATGTCTTGTCTGTCAAGATGAAATGTACTTTGTGCTTTTTAGAATCAAAGACCAGCACCAGCTGTGAGAGCCCATCAAGTGTCGTTATCGGTGTTAGTGGTGTTTACTAGTTCTGCTCTGTTACAGCTCTGTTACTTACTGTACTGGGCTGAGAGACTATCCAGTTAGTGGTGTTTACTAGTTCTGCTCTGTTACAGCTCTGTTACTTACTGTACTGGGCTGAGAGATTATCCAGTTAGTGGTGTTTACTAGTTCTGCTCTGTTACAGCTCTGTTACTTACTGTACTGGACTGAGAGACTATCCAGTTAGTGGTGTTTACTAGTTTACTCTGTTAGAGGTCTGTTACTTACTGTACTGGACTGAGAGACTATCCAGTTAGTGGTGTTTACTAGTTGTGCTCTGTTACAGCTCTGTTACTTACTGTACTGGACTGAGAGACTATCCAGTTAGTGGTGTTTACTAGTTTACTCTGTTACAGCTCTGTTAATTACTGTACTGGGCTGAGAGACTATCCAGTTAGTGGTGTTTACTAGTTCTGCTCTGTTACAGCTCTGTTACTTACTGTACTGGGCTGAGAGACTATCCAGTTAGTTGTGTTTACTAGTTCTGCTCTGTTACAGCTCTGTTATTTACTGTACTGGGCTGAGAGACTATCCAGTTAGTGGTGTTTACTAGCTCTTGTTTGTCTGTTGATCTGTTGTTGGTCTGTTCACACCTGTTCAGGTGAACCAAACTGAAGAAAAACATCAGGTTTGCACCAAAAAGGTAGAAAATCTCCCATTCAGCACCTGACTCAGTCTCAAGCCTCTGAAGCTTCTGTGTTTTTCAGAGTTTTCTGTTTTTGTGTGTCACTGAGAAAAATAGGATTTCATTTCCTGCCTAAACACACTCGACCCATATCTGGAAATATCTGGCAACGTTCCGCGAGGAGAAAGTAGGTAGGCTCTAAATATTTATCTCCCTCCTCCTTGCTCACGGGACCATCTCACGTTGCTTTGGCTTCTGCAGCTCTGCCAGAATGCCCCAGTGACACACTTCACTGTTTTCTCCTTTCCTCTCTCTCTCTCTTCTCTCGAACTTTATTAGCCTACAAAATGCAGCTCTTCTGCGAAATACCAAATTGTTCCTGCTGATTCCACCGCAGTTCTAATACAACACAGCACTGGAATTTAATTATGTTCTGTGTATTTATGAGATTAATCTGTGAATGTACTAGGAGAAATGCCTTTTTCTCTTATTTATTTGTGTTTTATTAGCCAGACTGATGCTTCTCTGTTTCCCAGATCATGAGAAGACGAGAGAGAAACGATATATTTAGCAAGCTAGGCTGAGCAGATGACATTTAACAGTCACTTAAACGTAAAATATGTCCTGTCGTTGCAGTATACAGCTAATGTAATGTAGCAGAATGTTAAACTTGTCTGGCAACACTAAAACGAGAAGATCTGATCAAATTAATGCATAAAATTCATTTGATATTACCTGTTCAAAAGTATTTGGACACATTCCAATTACAGCTTGTATAAAACATTGACCAATAAACTGTGATGCTCTGGAGCCATACAGTCATGCATCAGAATATTGGAATATTGTTAATTATTTGCTAATTATATATTATATATTTTTTATATTTTATATTTTTATATAATTGTATATATTATATTTTTTGCTATTTTTTTTGCTTATAATGTAATTCAGAAGGCTAAACTGTCATATGTTTTATATTTGTTACATGTACAGTGATCCAGCTTCTCAGATTATTAGTATATGTGATTGTTATAAATACTGTGTATCTCTCAGAGCTACAGCTGCCACATTACTAATATCAACACTCCTGAACCAGAGACAACATCAGAAGTGTCTTATCTGGGCTAAAGTGAACCAGAACTGGACTGTTACTCAGTACAAAGTCCTCTTTTCAGATGAAAGTCAGTTTTGTATTTCATTTGTAAATCAGCTGTTAGAGTCTGGAGGAAGAGTGGAGAGACACACAATACAAGGTGTCTGAAGTCCAGTGTGCAGTTTCTGAGTCTGTGATGGTTTGAGGTGTCATATCATCTGCTGGTGTTGGTCCACTGTGTTTAGTCCAAAGTCAACACAACTGAGATTTTAGAGCATTTCATGCTTCCATCTGCTGAAAATAATTTGCTGACAATAATGTTTCTGTGCTTGGCCAAAGTCATACAGATCAACTTTAAAATAAAAGCTTGAAATGTGTCACTTTACATGTAAAGAATATAACATTTATGACCATTTTTGAACGTTTATGATCTTTTTGAAGGAAATTATGAACAAAAATGAACTTTTTCACAATACAGGCGGTCCTCGATTTACGACGTTGATCCGTTCCTACGTCGCGTCGTAAACCAAATTTTGTGTAAGTCGGAACATACGTACATACTGTACATAAATAAAATACTGTAAGCACTTATCCTATCCTAACACCTATCCTAACACAGTAATTATCAAAAATCACAAATAAATACGTTTAATAATGAAATGAAACAGCCGCGTAACCGTGTATTCTTCCGCCGCGCACACCAAACACGAAACAAGGTTTTATACAGTAAATGGGAGATGTGTCGTAAACACAAAACATCGTAACTCGGGGACCATGTAACCCGGGGACTACCTGTATTATATTTTTGATGTAAGACTACATATTCTACCATGACCAACATCAAGCATTAAACCTCCAGCATTGAGCTCGAGAGCTGTTTTCTGCAGTGATGGAGCTCCATCCAACCTTTGTGCTGAATTGGAGTGGAGCTAATTACCCAACATCACTAATGCTCTCATTCTCACAGCAATGTTCCAGTATGTAATGTTACATCTTCTCTCAACAGTAGAGGCTGGAACTGCATTTAAAATGGATTTTGACTGAGCATTTCTTTAAACTCAATCTAGCTGATATTTCTGTTATTTTCATTATTTTCTGCCATTTCAGTGTCAGCAGGGCTAAATTAACCTCGCTCAGAATGAGCTCTTTTCTTTATTCATCCTTTTTTGTTTTTCTTTTTTTTCACTTCAGCGATAATCATTAAATGGAATTATAATTAACATTCAGAGCTTTAGTGGTTTTGGCAGAAGACAAATCGCAGCGGCTGTGTTTTGGAAGCAGAGGCTGATGGGAATTGCGGTTTTAGACAGTATTAGAATGGCACTTTTTCTTTAGACATTTTATAAAGATTATAAAGATTTCCTGCTTTGGGGGTTTATATTTGGAGCATTCAGTAATGGTGCATAAAGGCTTCTTTGGAGCGACACCACAGAAGAAGCATTAAGGAAGCATTCCAGGCATTGTTCTTTAAGGAGCTACTTTAGTGAGTGTTGTGGTGGCCTGGCACTGCACCTGTGATAGTCACGACGCTTTGGACCAGTCAGGGTGTGGAGGAGGGGGCTTAGTTGCCACGCCCAGTTGTGAGCATTTGGTTCTGGAACATAGTCAACGGTCTTCATTATGTAGATTATTTTGCTGGTTGAAGAACCTCTATGTAGCAACAGTAGAGCTCCAATGATACTACGTTTGGCTAATTAATGACTCACTGATTATCACTATTGGTGAAAATGTGACTTGTAATTAGGACCAGCATCTTTAAAAACCATCATGTCTGAGTACATGAGTGGACAATGTAAATTTTCCAAAAAAACATCATTCACTCTTAGCTCATACAGCCCATATATAGAAATCTGCAAAAACAGAAAATTTCAAATTTGCAGTGTTTATAAAATGATTTTTATGATGTCATAAAAAACAATGCATATTCTAGCTTATTCAGCCTATAGCAGTTCAGCTCCACCCCTTTCACACTGCTTTTGAATGAGTCACAATACAGAACAGCATAGCAAATAATTTACATATTCACTATATATCCAAAAGTTTGTGGACACCCCTGTTGAATGTATTCAACTACTTTAAGTTGACACAGATGTATAAATGCACACAACTTGTCTAGTCAAGCCAAAATAATAAGACTAAGCTTGAAGCTATTGGCATCATATCTAATGGCAGGCGTGAGCTAGAGGGCACAGCATTGACTGTTATCTGCTCCATCCAATACTCTTGGGATGAGTTGGTGGAGCTGGGGACGAGGTGGTGGTGATGACGATCCAACATCTTGACCTCACTAACATTTTTATGGCTGAGTGCTATCAAGTCCGCACAACAATGATCCAGAATCTAATAAAAAGCCTCTAGACTGTTAAGTTATTCCAAAAAAGGCAGCTGTTAATACCCTCGATTTCAGAAGAAGCAACGAATGCCATATAGTATTTAAAGGTACAGTAACATAACCAGCATGTTTTATTGTAAGGGCGAAAAGAAAGAGTGGAAAAGGCCATGAAACCATGAATTATCATGACTGTTTTTGTAAATAAATCCATACAGACATTGTAAGTAGAGCTCAAATGAAAGAACAATGGCACATAAACGTATCTTGCTATGTCAGGGCACAACTTTAGTCACTCTACAGTGAAAAAATGGCTCATGTTTAAAGTGTCTCCAGTGGTTGCACACACATAAAGTATGTTACATCAACACAGCAGCTATTTTTAACTTTGCTTCTTTAGGCAAGGACTGTTGATTTGATTCATGTAGCACTCACACATTTTAATCATGTAATGTAGCATTTTATAGCCTTCCACCATAATATGAAGCAAACTGATGTAAAATAAGAAGTAATTAATAACCAGAATTTCAAAATATTAATTCAACTGGGTAGCTCCACCCACAGTGATGAAATGTCAAGTAACACTGAGTTTGGGTTATTAATCTTCATTGACACTCATATCTATCCTTTATGTATTAACGGAGTATACGATTAAACATTATATACTGGACATGATATAGGTTTATATTATCAGTCATCACATTTTTGATATCACTATTATTATCAATGATACAAAGTGTCCAAAAGTTTGTGGACAGCCCTTTTAATGAAGACATTCAGCTACTTTAAGTTGACACTGATGTACACACACACACACACACACACACACACACACACACACACACACACACACAGCTTGTCTAGTGCCTGTAGATAATTACTGCCAATAGAATAGGACTAAACACAAAGCTATTGACACCATGTCTAATGGTGTGCGCTAGAGGGGTATAATGTCCCCTAGCATTGAGCTATTCAGTACTTTTGGAATGAGTCGTGCATGAGGAGAGGTGGTGATCATCTAATGCTCTTTGTGGCTAAATGCCATCAAATCCTCACAGCAATGCTCAACAAAAGCAGGGTAATCTTTTTTTAAATACTTCAGATTTTAGAAGAAACTAAAATTAAATTAAATTAAAACTAAAATTAACAGCCTTTCTGAGGAGTTCAGGGTTACCAGAGTAAGGGAGGTGCTCCAATACAAGGAATCCGGGGACCCGAAAGTATCCCAAGCGGGCATCGAGGTGAGGACTGGCAGGAAGTGGAAGGCACAGGAGGCGGTGGACCAGGCAGAAGCACGGCTGCATCACAAAGAGCTTGTGGGATCTGTGGCAATGGGCCGGGCAGGCCTGGGGACCATTCCGACAATCCACTCCAACAAACTTAAGGGCAAGGAAAGGCGGGAACTGGTTCAACGCGAAGTGAGAGCTGGGATTGAGGAGCAGCAGGCAAGCCAGATGGTGGGATTGAAACAACAGGGCGCGTAGACTAGATGGGAGGAAGCCATGGAGAGGAAGATCTCGTGGCCAGAGTTGTGGAAGGCAGAACCCTACATCATCAAATTCCTAATACAGTCAGTCTATGATGTCCTGCCCAGCCCGTCGAACCTCTTCATTTGGGGCAAGGTCGATACCCCAACATGTCTCTTGTGTCAGGGAAGAGGAACTCTGGGGGATGGTCGCTATCGTTGGCGCCACGACCAGGTGCTGAAAGTAGTTGCTGAGTCGATCAAAACTGCCATAGACCAGGGCAAGAGCTTGAAACCATCAAGGCGGG
>BRDA01083122.1:0-14146 GCA_036984385.1 Crenuchus spilurus | reverse complement strand
TTTCAACAACATAATGCCAGACCACATTCTGCAGCAATCACAACATCATGGCTACGTAGGAGAGGGATCCGGGTACTGAAATGGCCAGCCTGCAGGCCAGATCTTTCACCTATAGAGAACATTTGGCGCATCATAAAGAGGAAGGTGACGATAAGAAGGCCCAAGACGATTGAACAGTTAGAGGCCTGTATTAGACATGAATGGGAGAGCATTCCTATTTCTAAACTTGAGAAACTGGTCTCCTCTGTCTCCAGACGTCTGTTGAGTGTTGTAAGAAGAAGGGGGTGATGCCACACAGTGGTAAAAATGGCCTTGTCCCAACTTTTTTGGGATTTGTTGACGCCATGAAATTTTAAAACAACATATTTTTCCATTAAAATGATACATTCTCTCAGTTTAAACTTTTGATCTGTGATTTGTGTTCTTTTCTGAATAAAATATTAGATGTTGGCACCTCCACATCATTGCCTTCAGTTTTTATTCACAATTTGTTTAGTGTCCCAAATTTTTTGGAATCCGGTTTGTATATACACACATTATGCATGAATACATGTTAGTGAGGAAATTTTAGGGTGCTCTGCTTTTAGAAATGCTAAAATTTGATCAAATATATATATATATATATATTTTTTTTTTTCTCATTTCATGTGAACACTCTGGAAAAAAAAAGATGTTTCTTCAATGTTTTCTATAATCTAAGATCTTTTTTTGAAAGGTGTTCTACATAGCATTTAAACCTTAGACTTTTTACACATTTGTCGACACCCCTTCTAATGAATTCAGCTACTTTAAGTTGCATCCATTGTTGACACAGATGTACACATACACACACACACACACAGCTTGTCTAGTCCATGTAGAGAAGTATTGCCAATACAGTGTAACTCTCTGGAGCAAATAAATATGAACTTGATAGGCATAATGCCTAATGCCAGGCGTGGGCTAGATGGGTATAAAGCCCCCCAGATTTGAGCTGTGGAGCTGTGTTCTCAGGAATAATGCTCATTCCAGTACTTTTGGCATGAGGTGAGGTGGTGATCATCCCACATCCTGACATCACTAACACACTTGTCACTGAATACAATCAAATCCTCACAGCAGTGCTCCAAAATCTCATAGAAAGCCCTCACTGGATTAGTTCCCCACACATCCTCTACAGCAGTGGTCACTAACCTTCCTGTAGGTCTCTCCTCCAACCCAAATCTAACACACATTGATCAGCTAATCTGGAATATCTGAAGGCAATAATTAGATGGCTCAAGTGGGGCTGATTAAGGTTGAAGTTAAAGCCTGTTGGAAGGTTGATGACCTCTGCTCTACAAGCTTCAATGTGACATTTTCCTGCACATTTCATATATACTGTTTATTATTTGCTGTTTTTATCACTATTTATTATACAAAATGGTTGCACATTACTTTTTATGATGAGTTTAGAGCAGGTAAGTACATTTTAAATGGTCAGAAGTTTACTCTCCATTGAGGATGAATTGACTTTCACGAAGAAATTCAACAAAACATCATTTAACCAAGCCTGCACAAACTGTTCCGTAAGTCTCGACCAATTACAGTTCCAGATAGTTTTTGTGAGGGTGTTTTTATGAATCAAAATATTCATGTAAGCCAAGTAAATAATTTTGGCCTGACTAATGTAGGCCTGTATTTAATCATGTTTATTGATTCTGCAATGCATTTGTAATTTATTCCAATTCGTAGAGTACAGTGCAAAAATGTTTCTTGGTTTTTTTTGACACTGAAAAATGAATAACTTGTACTTAATGGTCCTGGAAATTAATTAAACGAGAGTGGTCTTTAACTTTTGCACAGTACTGTGTCGCAATATGCAGCAGTACATATTGTGCAGCCCTAATCCTGTTTGTAATAATTTTCTGCTTTTTTTCTATAGGGAAGAAAAATTGAGCATGTGAATCTATTGAGACCACTATCTGGAGGCCTTGGCTTTAGTGTGGTGGGCTTGAGGCCTGATGGAGTGGGCACTCATGGAGTATTCATCAAGCAGGTGCAGCCAGGCAGTGTGGCGGCCAGGTGAGTCCAACAGTTCTTTACTCCTTATTCAGAACAAAATTATAGATTCACAAAATGCTTTTTCACTTGACTTATTGTAGTTAACCGAGGAACAAGAAATTAAGTATTAAGTAATAAGTTGGAAGAGGTGTTTTTATTTTATATAATTTATGGAAATTCTTCTCATCCATGCAGTGAATACACACTAACTAACACAAGTGATCACAAATATTTGGAGCAGTAGTCAGTCAGTCAGTGTGCCCGGAGAACAGTTGGGGGGTTGGTGCATTACTCATGGGGACTTATACACAATATAATTTTTGGAGTATATTTGAGCATCTCCAAAAATAAGTATATCGTGAAAAAATAAACTTGTGTTCATAATTTAATTAAAAAAGGTAAGCTGTTATTTTTAATTAATTACTTTTAAAGTGATATATTTTAAGCTTTCTTTGTTTTAATGGTGATGCTGTTTCAATAGTTGATCCCCCCCAAAAAAATAAAGGACTCAATGTAGAAATGAAAGTCTAATAATTTGAGATTGAGAATTTCTGTTTTTCATGAGCTATAAGCCACACTGATCAACTGTAAAAAGGAAATGGCTCAGAATGTACAGTGTTAAGTTTATAATAAACAAAAAATTAAATTATAAAAAACAACTTTTTCACTATTTTAATTTTGTGATCTGGCACTGTTTTGTCAGGATGTCTAAAACACTGAGCAATGTCGTAACACCTATTTACAAATAAACTAGCTGACTCAGCCCATTGTATCATCTTATTTATTTGTTTATTTAGTTGGTTATCTATTTATTTATGTATTTTTTAGATGTTTTTAATTGCTTAATTACTTTTCTCTTGTTTTTAATTAGGGTTTTTTTTATCACAATGTTTTGCTGGTGTATATTTTATGGTTGAGCATGTTTGTCTCAGGAAAATTTTACATAGCAGTAAATATGCATCAGTCTGTATTATGGAATTATATTTTATTATGAAATATATATATATATATATATATATTTTTTTTTTTTACTAACTAACGTGATCTCTGCCTATGGTCAGAGATGGAAGACTGCAGGAAAATGATCAGATTTTGGCCATCAATGGGATTCCTCTGGATCAGAGTGTTACTCAGCAGCAGGCCATAGCTTTCCTACAGCAGCAGAGGGACAGAGTGGAGCTTGTGGTTGCCAGAGATACTGCACCAAAACCAGGCCTTTCCCCATCTGGATCCATTCAAACGGTAAGGCCATTTCAAGTGATTTCAGCTAGGAGAGTGTATGTTTTGTGTTATCCACACATTTAGTATGGACTGAATGATACCCTAGAACAGTACTCCGAGATATTTCTGATTAGCTTTTTTTTAAATCAGGTCTTAATTTTTATGTGTTTACATTTTAAATACTTTTTTTTTCTCATTTTTAATGCTGGACTAGTACATTAGCAATGTTGAACTTTCCCTCTTATTTCAGTTTAACCCCTTTAATGATAATGGACAGTGCAGCTGCTTTATCAAATCAGCTTAGAAATATTTTTTGAGTTTTATTTTGAAATTACACTGATTGATATGTGAAAACTCCAGATTACTAGCTTTTTATTTGAATGAAATAATACAATAGTAATTATTCTGAATATGTGCTCAAGCGTGGAATGTGCTTAGAAACTTTTTCGGTGCATCCAACAGTAAAGTATGAAATATGTCACTTTTTGTTTAATGAATGTAAAATACAGTAGAGCCTTGACTTACGAGTTTAATTTGTTCTGTGACAGAGCTCTTAACTTAATTTGCTCGTATATCATGAATTGAAATGCTGTTAATCTGTTCCTGCCCCTCAAAAACCACACCCAATTTTGTTACATGTTTTTAAATAAGAAAAATTTACTTTATAAATAACAAACAGTGTGTAAAAATACATAATAATATAGAATGTAAAGAAATAAACTGGTTCTGTTAAGTGTATTTATCTTGAAGATCAGATGAAGATGCTGGCGGAGGTGAAGGAGATTTTGTGCTCTATCACTTAACTAACTTGTTACACTTAATGCTACAATTTATTGCTTAATTTAACTTAAACACTATGCAACACGCACACTTAGATCATGTTTTTTGATGATTTTTTGCTTTATATCCAAGGACAATGTAGATAATTTTGGTTAAAAATGGTGATCTTGATTTATTATTAATGTCTTGTTTAGGCTCACTGATTGAGATAATCGGCCTGCTGCTGTTCTGTTGATTATGTCTGGCCGTAGCATCTGTAGTGAAAAAATCGAGCAACCCATGGTTCTCTCCAGAAGTGTGTGTGTGTGTTCTTTGACTTGCACTCAACAGGCAATGTTTTTACAGACGTCATCCTTTTCTTCTTAGCACTGATCTTGGCACTCACTTTATTGTGTCGCAGTTAAAACTAAGACATTTTCCAACAGCTACAGAGATGCTTGCACGGCAAGACAACCACATGCTCGCTGTGCTGCCTAGTGGCGGGTGGCATAAGCTTGCTCACTCTTAACTGAGAACTCGGCGCAAATCATAAAGCAAAACAAAAAAATAAATGCCGAACAATAGCTTGAAACTTGGAAAATTTGTAATTTGATTCACTTGTAAGTCAAGGTTCCACTGTATATCAGTTTTCATAATTTAATTCAAAAAGGAAAACTTTCCCAATATTCCAATTTTTGGAGATTGACTAGTGTAGCAATTGAAAACACACAGCACATGCAAAGCTCCAACTGCACATCCATTTTATTATGACCAACATGGACATGAACTACTCGGGAGCAGATATTAATTAGTTGAAGGAAAACATTGGCAAAGCGTCAAAATGAATCGGCATTGATAAGCTAGGTAAGGTAGGGTTAAAAGGGGTTATGATGGTACAGGACTGCACCTACAGGACTGAGAAGCACAAATAATTCTGTCTCTTCTCCTGAACTAGAGCAGAAATAAGATGAACAGACGTGACTGTTGTGATTGCCCCAATGATCCCTTTTCTCCTCTCGGCCAAGAGAGAGAAATAAACTCTTTGAGAAGGAAAATGAGCCTGGAAAAGATCAACAGCCATGAGATGAAGCTGATTAACTCGAGCCTCTAACAATAAATACAATCATTCCCCCTCGTCCACTTTAATTAAATACCGTTGAAGAGAAGGTCTCAGTGTGAACACGCGTGGCGGGCTCAGGGAAGGAGATTTTAAAAGGCAGCTAAATTATGTTATTCAGATTTATTTCAGTGTGCTTGGTTCTGTGTTTCTGTGCCTTTTTAATGTGTTTTTTTTTTTTTTGCTGCTCGTATTGTTTTAATACCCTTGGATCAGTGCCATGTCCTGCATATCAAAACCAGGCCTTTGCCTTTGTTTAATTCATGTGATGTTTCTCATGAGGTCGAGTTTAATGGCGCACCAGGCAAAAGTCTGGTTTTTATTTGATTGCTTGTTGCCCGCCTTAACTACCTGTCACCAAATGTCATGATTGGCTGTAACAGGGTAATAGCCGGCACTGATCTTGTTTATCATTCTGCTGAAATTTCTGCTTGGCAGGCGGTATCAGGAGAAAATTTGATTTAGTGACACATACGGCTTTACACAAGAGGCCTGCAGTGCGCGTATCATGAAACTAAAAAGTAGAGGAAGCAGTTGGAGCACACATAATACAACATAACATTTATGCTTCCAATTTACCTGTAAACAGGACGTGTCCAGAAAGTCTGGAATACATGCTGCTGCTCAAAACTTTAGGGTCACCCAAAAAAGAAGGCCGAGGTAGGACAATGTCACTGCTTTTTAAGTCTGTTTTCTCCCACAAGTTGTTGACAGTGAGTTTATACAGCTGTTTGCTTTCCATTTGAAGTTTAATGCATATTTTGGGCAAGGCATCATTGGAACTTTGTAGATGCATTAGAATAGGAGATATTGGTGTATAAATAACCTCAACACTCTATACACTAGTATAGGAGATAATAGCCTCAAATAAGCAGAATTATCAACTAGAATGATATTTTAGTTTATAAATAATCTCAGCACTGTACAGTACAATATGAAATATTAGTCCAAAAACATTGCAAATAAGCACTATTCATCACTAGTATACGAGATGTGTGTAAGCATCTTTCAGCCACTCTGTCTTTGGAAAAAGAAATGGCTAATCTTGTTTAACATCAGTTAAATAAGTGCTATAGCAGTAATGATAGCTCAAAACGCATAGTTGTATGTCCAATTATGCTTTTCGAGAAATTAGTGCAAAATTTGGAGGCCAATGTTAAGTTCTGACCACTGCTCACTGGGAGTACCAAAACATTGAGACAGCTGTGTTCTTATTGATTATCCCAGATCTTTTATATGCACTGTTATTATGGGATAATCAGTATTTGCTTCGTCTGTGAGAGTCCATAATGTTTGGGTCACTGATATATGTTTGTTTTGAGTCAGCAACTGTTCATTTACTGTGTTCTTTTAATACGTTTCATATGCTACAGATCCAGGTATATTCCTTAGAAAGTTTTCTTTTTACAAGACTAATGATGAAGACATCACTCAGCAAAACCACATCATGTCCTATTTGTAATGCTTGTATTTAAACAATCCCTAAATCCCTCTGCTGTCTCAGGCTGTTCCCTTATTTTGTGAAGTTGAAAAAATATTTATCTATGTAAGATTGTCTAGGCTCAAGGGGATCCACTGCTTCATGGTCTTGTGCCTTAAAAGGCGTAATGTCCAAGTTAACTTCAGCATGTTTTCCCTCCCTTCCCGTGCCCTAGTGCTTTTCTGTATGAACTTGGCTTCTAAAGCCTTTTAAAATATCTTGAGTCCTAATTATAGTGTGCAGGAGCATTTAAAAACAGTCAGAACTCTGCTGCAGCATAGCTCAGTGATGCCTGCTCCAAGAGGACTAACCATATTCTGGGCCTTCCTCCCTCAAAGGAGCAGTTTTCCCAGAACCACAAGGATTTTGACTCTTTTGTCCCACCACAGCTTTCTCATTAGACCTGTCACTAATGTATAGCTGTTTATTTATGCAGTGACCTTGAAAAAAACACAGCTGTTTATACTGAATATTTAGCCATGTATTGTATGTTTAAACTATCAACAGGGGAGGTATCATAATTCATCCAATTTCAGCTGAAACTTGAATTAGTTTATGTTAAATTAAGTTTGTTTACAGCTCTGTGTCAAGAGCCAGGTGTGTTTTACAAAGTTGAGACTTTCAAAGTTTAAATATGTTATATGTAGGGCTGTCTGATTAAAAAAAAAATCTCTTCTGAATGAGTGAGAGTGATTAGTTAGCTTAAATCAGTCATATCCATAGTCCAGCCTGCAGCCCATTTGCGGCCCATTACTATTTTTGGAACATCTTGCAAGGTATTTTTTTAGAAATAAAATGAGTTGGTTGTTAAAAAAATGTGATTCCTAGTTTGACCAATGGGTGTCGCTCTCACGTAAAACTAAAAAACTCCATCACCTTTACCCCAGCACTAAACGTTAACAATGTTACACCTATATTACTGTTCCTGAGCTTTTGGGTAGACATGGCAACGCCAAAGAAATAAAAAATAGTCAGAATGCAGAAGATTTCAGTGACAAGAAAATTAATATTTGTTCACTGAGTTCAGAGGGAAATGTGTATGTATAACTTGTCAGGAAATAGTTGCTGTAATGAAGGAGTATAGTGTTAAGAGACATTATGAAATGAAACTTTCAGGTCAGGCACTGAACGAGAACAGAAGGTAAAACATCTAGCAGCAGCTTCTCAGCTCAACAGAACCAGTTTTTTTGTGCTAACCAAGTGCAAGAAAAGGCTACCAGGCAGCTCAACTCAACTTAAGCCCAGCATGGGAACTTCATTTTTTGTGCAAAATAAAAAAGGCAGTTTTGAGTAAATGTTTGAAGCTGCTGGAGTGTTGGATTTTGGGCTGCTTTAAAAATGCACCATGACCACCAAAAACCTATAGTACTACTATAGGGCTATGAGTCTGTGGCCCATGTCTGCACATTTTTTTCTCCTTCTGGCCCCCAACAAGAAAAGTTTGAACATCCCTGACTTAAATGAACCTGATGAGCGTGCATTTACTGTATATGCTTATTTATGTCTTTAGTTAAAGGTTTTTAGAAGCTTTCTTGTTTAAGTACATTGTGTTGTAAAATACATTGCACTGTATTTAGCAATCTTTAAACCTTTCCTATCATCTATAAACCACTTAATTGTATCTACACTCTTTGTCAAATTTATCAGCTCCATTTAACATGTAGCTGCACTTTGTAATTCAACAAGTACAGACTGTAGTCCACCTGTTTCTCTGTATACTTTGGTAGCCTCCTTTCACCTGTTCTTCAATGATCAGGACCCCCACAGAGCAGCTATTATTTGAGTGGTGAATTATTTTAAGCACTGCAGTGGAACTGGTGTGGTGGTGGTGTGTTAGTGTGTTGTGCTGGTACAAGTGTATTGGACACAGTACAGCTGCTGTAGTCTTTAAACATCTGAGTCACTGATGGAGTGAAAAATGGTGCACCAACCAAACCTATCAAGCCAAAACGGTCCTGTGACCCCCAGTGAAGGACTACAGGATGACCAACACAGACTGTGGAGCAAAAGATGAGCTATTGTCTCAGATACACCTGCAAGGTGGACCAACGAGGCAAGTGTATCTAAGTGGGCAGTGAGCTAACAAAGTATGTAAATATTCCAGCAGCACTTCACCAAAAATATCTAATCAGCAGCATCCTGTGGACATCACACTGTGACCTCTGATGAAGGACTACAGGATGGCCAACACCAATTGTGCAACAGCAGTTGAGCTGCAAGGTGACTCAACAAGCTAGGTGTGTCTAACGGAGTAGAGAGTGAGTGGACTCCAGCAGTTCTGTTGTCTGATACACTCATGCCACAGTAAAACATCACCACTACATCATTGTCACTGTAGTGCTAAGATCCACCACCTTGGTAATACTGTAGTAGTAGTAATAATAATAATAATAATATTAATAATAATATTAATAATAATAAAAAATCTATAATTATTAAACTACAAACTGCAAAGGTTGTTTTACACAAGTGCCTGATCAGTATATATGGTTTGCCATTGTTCAGTTAAGCTCATTTTATGATGCTTAGATTAAAATGAGAAGTGCTCATATAAATGATGACTAAACAAAATGATTAATCTATCAAAATAATCAGTAGTGACAGTCTTAATTGTAGTTTTTGGCCAAGCCTGTCCAGTGTCTCTCTGTTTTATACACTGATAAAAATAAGATGAAACTCTCTGGTTACCCTGATGAAGTTAAAACTTCAGGCAGCACAGACGCATTGAGTATTGCTCTGGCTCTCTTAGTTCTTATCTCTGAAATGGCTCTCTTCTTTTGCGAGGAGGGATAAGAGCTAGTGTAAAGCTTTGTCTCCAGAGAGCGGTGCGATGAAACGGCAAAAGGGAGGGTTTCATTAGATAGCAGGAAAATTGCTGAGGAAGTCACCCATCAGATAAGGTCCTGGTAATAAGAGAAACGAAATGTTCTGATTGCAGGTCATTAATAAGTGCCCAAGGAGAGTCTGGTGATTAGGAGCACGGATGATGTGGGAGCAACGAGTTAGGAGCCACGGAAAAGACACTCGTGGGGTTTCCTGACCCTGACATTGATCAGTGACTTATGTGTGTGACATTTAACACGTTCATTAGGTTTTCAGGCTTGTAAGGATTCTGCTGTGATGTATTGGTCCAGGTCATGCTTTAACAGTTGCTCTTGTCTGATGAAGCTATTTATCCAGGACAAGCTGATGTATTAAAAATTGTCTCAGGAGGTCCACATTTTAAATACCAGTTTGAGCATTTAAACTGGATGGTGATGGTGTAAATTAACCTCTCTTGTCTAAAGTTCTTTTTAACCCTCCAAGGTTCATGGCATATACACCATGGAACTCCATTATAATTAGTTCAGTTATTTCTCACTATTTTCAGTGAATCGAAGTAGATGTACTTGCAGTCCTTCTCCAGATTAGGGTTTGTAAGTAGAAGGCTTGCTAATTTACTCTTGAATTTCATGCGTACAGTCTTGGTTTGCAGAAAGAAAGCATTTTTTGACTAAATGTAAGGCAACAGTACAGACTCAAACTTGTAAACGAAATGTAAGTGTGATTGGGTGCTCAGGCAGGCTCAGCCATGGTAAGAATTGGTAGAATTTTGCTCATAAAATTAACTTAACCAGTTAATTTATATTATAGTAATTTTTTAAATGACCTAAATAGTATTAACCAGGTAAGTGGCATAATTGTGTGGCGTATTGTGCTAAAAGAACAGCTGCTTATTAATTTTGATATAGTAATTTATAGTATTACTTAAATGGGCAAATGATGGGCATTGTTTGTCATCTCTTATGTGATCATCACGACTGCTATCACTGTTAATAGTAACTGCTGTGAAAACTAATTTCATTGGCTGACGGCATCACAATTCTTATGTTGCAACAACAGAAGTAGAACATTTTTCAACTCTAAAGCTGTTGAGTGTTTAATTGGGAAGATGCAATGGTTTCTTGGGGTCATGCTCACTTGCTGCAGTACTTTCTGCCATTGTCATACTCTTTCCACCTGCCCCTTGTTGAATATGAATGGGGATTTGTCCAAAACTGAGTGTTTAATGTTATTTAAACTGGAATTTTGCTTAATAGAATGTACTGGAAATGTGCTAGTGTGTTAATTTAGCACAGTATGACATGGCTAGGCCAGAAAATCTGCCTTCGGCCAGTTTGGCTGTCAAGAAGCTGTAATTGGCCAAAAAAATCATCATGACTGCTTAACTAAAATGTAATTTACTATGTAATTAACTATGTAATGTGTGTTTTTCCATATTTGTATTTAAATGGCTATATAATTATTCATTTTGTGATGCAATGACCACAGTAATTCTAATGTGGTCCATACAGTGAACAAATGGTCTGAGATATTTCAAATTGTTGAATAAAAAGTTATTGAGTGTAGTTTATGTAGTTATAGTGAATTTTTCGCACTGTGTGTCTGTTTTACAGGATCAATGGGGACACATGGAGGAGATTGAGCTGATGAATGATGGGTCAGGCCTCGGTTTTGGTATCGTGGGTGGAAAGGCCGCTGGAGTGGTTGTGCGAACTTTGGTGCCAAACAGTGTTGCTGACAAGGTTTGTGTTGATGCATTCTACATACTGATGCATTATCTGAAACACACTTGCAGTGCTGTTAATGTTGTTTTAGACTCCCTGTTTATATGTATGTATGTTTTTGCTTATTCATTTTGATGATGTAAGTGTATATGTAGCATAGTATTCAATACCATGTGTCTGTCTGCTCCCTCCCACCTCACCCCCTCCCAGAATGGAAACAGTATGTAAACCATACAGATGATATTCTCCGCAGTCTCCTGTTTCTGTGAAATGTACATGCCATTGTAGATGGTTGGTGGCAGTATCAGCCACGTGGGGGTGGGGGGGGAATGTCAGCTGAATAACAATCATGCTGAAAAGATCCGCTGTCTTTTGTAAAAGAGCTTGCTTACAAAGATGTTTCTGAGTGCTTTGTGCTGTGAATTGAAAAGTCCTGACACAGCATATGTTCACTTTATACCAATCCCATTTAGATTTGATCTGAGCTGTTCTACAGTGGTTCACGACCACTCAAATTTAACATGGGAACATGGCAAAAAAAGGCATGTCCACTTCTCCCTCTTGAATTGGATTACACAAAAGGGATGGGGATTGGAAAAAGAATACTGTCCTGTTTTGAAACCACACACGTACACACTCCCTTTTCCCTCTGATTCAGCCCCCCCCCCCCCTTCTTTTCCTGCCAGTGTCCAAAGCTTGGGCAACAAAACCCTTCTTGTTCAAAAGGCACAGCGCTTGCATTTCACACATCACTGGATCTTATGCTCCAAAAAAGCTGTCAAAATTGGGGCTTTGTTATCCCTGGCATTTCCCATTTGAGCCTTTAATGGCTGAACCAGGCTTCAATGCGCCCCCGCTGTCCTGCACACACAGGCGGGGTTGGGGATGCGGAGATTTGCCTTCGCACGATGATGCATCAAAACGCCTTTCATGTCTTCTTTTTCCACAAAGACTCCTGTTCTACTCTCCTGTCTGTCTGTAAAGGTTCTTTAGTCCATCCTTTTCCTCTTGTAGTTCATCCTGACTGAGCCCTTCAGCAGAAGAATACATTGCTTGACTTAGCCAGAGGTGTGTTAATAATGGAAGTTATGGTGGTGTCTCTTGACACCTGTTGGTGCCTCTGCCAAATTAGGCTGTAAATTTGATCTTGAGCTGTTGATTGTCTCTGGAAGTAGTTTTTTATGACTCTCACTCAATTTTCTGAGGTGGATTATGACAATAAGCTAGTTTAATAGATGGTTTACATTGATGTCACTGTCCACCTGGAATACATCCCATTAATCAGACTCGTTAGCCAAACATTCTCCAGCATTTTTTGTCAGAGAGCTGCAAAACTGGGAATGAAACAATAGATTACTTATTTAAATGAAAGGCAGTTGAACTCAACGGAGGCCATTTATGTTAGCAAAGAATCAGTGGTTCATGGTCCTCCACATGTGGCCAGGAATTGAGGTTCCTGATATTCACACCAGATTTGAATGTCGTGGAAATACACTAAGCAAAGCCTGAAGGCAGGGGCATCAATAGACCCAGTTTAGTGTGGCACTTGCCTGAGTTATATGTTGCTGTGCCCTAGTAAAATCATGTTTAAAATCAGTTTCGTCCTTTCCTTCACCTGGAGTAATGAATGTACATCAGTGTTATAATCTACCACACAGCAGATAAGGTCATGATAACTCATAGATATGTGTTTTAGCCATTTATAACCATATACCCTACAAAAATGCTAGCAAAAAAATTATATAGAAAGTACAAAATACAACTCCAATTCCAAAATAGTTGGGATGCTGTGTAAAATGTGAATACAAACAGAATGTAATGATTTGCAAATCTCATAGACCCGTATTTTATTCACAATAGAACATATTGCATGATGAAAGTGAGCCATTTTACCATTTAATGAAAAATATGAACTTGTTTAAAATTTCTCAAACAGCAATAATTAAAACAATTAGACAGTTTTGGTGAACCATCTCTGCTTCTGAGAGTCTCTGGCTCTCAAAAATGCTCTTTGTACCCAATCCTTGCTCCTTCAGGTTGTTTTTTTTTAATTTTCTTTTTTTTTTTTTTTTTTTTTTTTTTATTACTACCAATTATATTTCCATCCTTTTGTTGCCCCTGTCCCAACTTTTTTGACATGTGTTGCCATCAATCATGCCATTATTTTTTTTATGGTAAAATGTCTCACTTTTAGCATCTGCTATGTGTTTTATTGTGAGTAAAATATGGGCCTATGATTATTTTTATTTGCAAATAATATTTTAATTATATTTATTAATTATAAATTATTGTCGGTCTTTATCTATCTGTCAGTCTGTCTAATTATATATATATATTAATTTTTTTATATTAAGTATTAATATTTAAATGAAGTGTAAACAATTAAGAGAGCAGTTAATATAATTAATAAAATGTCTTTATTGTTAATTTTCTTGATTCTCATACATGGCAGAGTAACAGACACTTTATCTTTCATACTTTCCGGCCTTATTACCAGATGAACAGTTGTGCCTGTACCCCTGACTGGCTAACGTAGCAAAGCCTTGGTGCTTGGTTGTACTTTTAGGATTTTCTGGTGAAATTAAAGTGATAAGGACACCAAAGGATATTCTGGTTGTATGCGGACAGGATTTGTACAAATGTGTTTGTATTACAGCTTTTTTTGGTAAAGCTCTAAGCTCACTAGTCTTACGTTATTCAGTTAACACTGCCACCCAGTAGCTGAACGTTACACCTACGTTTGTACAAAAGTGCAGTGATCTATTTGCACTCATACAGATTGCTAACATTGTCAACATATGACTCCGTTATCATTCACACCTCTTGCTGATTTTACTGAAGAAATATTTGTTAGTTAACCAGTTGGCTACAATAGCCTGAGCCAATAGCATGCTAATCTATAAGCGTTTTTGTAGAGGTCAGAGGAGTACAGTCAGTGAATCAGAACAACCTTATTCCTTCATGCATGATGCTCACAGCCAATCAAAACTGATCCACTCC
>BRDA01083112.1:0-12184 GCA_036984385.1 Crenuchus spilurus | reverse complement strand
ACACTCACACCATCAACACTTCCTCCTGTACTGTGCACTGATACATTATACACACTCACACCATCAACACTTCCTCCTGTACTGTGCACCAATACTTTACACACACTCACACCATCAACACTCCTCCTGTACTGTGCACTAATACATTATACACACTCACGCCATCAACATTTCCTTCTGTACTGTGCACCAATACTTTACACACAGATCTCTGCACAGTTCTCAGGGTGAAATATCGTGTTCCTTATTGTGTCTGTGAGAATAACTGAGGACTTTAATGACTCACTGCAGCGGCAGGTGACCAATGGAGACGGCTGGACGGGCGCCGGCCTCCATTCCTACAGCCACAGATACTAGTCATCAGAAAGTCATCTACCTGCACTGTAATCATACATGTCAGCCTTGTTCACACAGACTGAGGTTTATTTCATCACCATTTCATCGCCTGATCTTCATTAGTGTTAAAATTTTTGGGTAATGAAGCAAACGGGACACACCACACATTGGCCAAAGGTGCAAATGCGATATTAACTCATGAAGGCATGTCAAGAAATCCTCTCATTTAGTGGATATTATTACTGTATCAGTTCACACATTCCTGATCCTGGTATAAATAAAGGACCTGCATGATTAAAGTCTAACATGCAGGTTTAGTTCATTGTTTTTAGATAAGATTTCCTGGTCATGATCTTTTATGCAGTTTTGGCATTCAGAGGTAATCAGCCTTTGTCAGCAGTGATGTGGAGTGGGTGGGATAGAGAATCTGACATTACAGAAAGGTCAAGTATTCAGGAACTGAATCAGCAAAACAGGCCTGAGCTGCCCGTTACATCTTCCCGATTAGGGCAAACCACCACTGAGCTGTCCAGAGCCTCCTAATGCTGACACTGTTGTAAAAACAGTAATTTAATCAGGCCTGAGATGTTTACTGGACACTAGAAAATTCGGTCTGGGTCTGTCCCAACCAACACGTCCAAATTTCGAACCCAAATCCAGTCCAAATTCTGTCTCAACCCAACTGTTATTACTAAATAATATCAAATGGATTCAGACTCCTGGTGTCCATATGGATGTTGTTTCTCCACAACATCCTGGTATCAGGCTTCTTAATGGCTCCTTCATAATTCTTCTGATTGTATCCATCCATCTGGTTGCTGGTCCTCTTCCTCTTTTACCTTCATCTGTTCAAACTTAAATGTCTTCTCAAGTGAACTGGTTCTCCTCATAACGTGTCCAAAATAAGAGATCTTCAGTTTAGTTATCTGGGCTTTGATTTGGTCAAAGATCCATTTATTAGTACAAGCATCTCTCAAAAGTCTCCAGTTCAAAGGCATCAGTGTTCTTCCTTTTCTGTTTTTTCTAGCGTCCAGCTTTCACAGTCTTCTTCATGTTGAGCTGAAGATCCATCTTTTCACTCTGTTCTCTTTGTAAGGACTGTCAGGTCTTCCTGATGTTGTGTCATCTGTATATCAAAAGTTTTTGATGTTTCTTGAATCATCGTTCATCTTCCTCCCATCCTGCTTCTCTCGCAACATGTTCAATGTACAGGTATACAGCTGTGGAGATAGAGGACAGCCTTGTCTATCTCCACTGCCAGTGTTGAACCAGTTTGTCTGTCCAGGCTTGTTGTTCAGTGAGTCTCTAGTCTGAATTGAAGGATCATAGTGATTTTACAGGTGTGTGATATGATTTGCAGTTATACACTCTTTCTTTCTCATTGGTAAATTGTCCTCTTCCATCTCTCTTTTATCAGCCAGTGTCTACCATTGTCCTCTTCTATCAGCCAGTCATTGAGTGGTTTTGCATATTTGTTAGCATAATTTGGTCAGCACTTTAACTGAACCCCATCTAAATTCTATCTAAACCTGACTCTAAGTTCTGTCTAAACCTGACTGTAGTCTGTCTGAAGTCTGTTCATGATTGCTTCTTGACGGAATGAGCAGCACTGATCACAGACTAAATTAAACTGCAGTTGATGGAGGAATGTGAGGATCACAGCATCATTAAACTGAAGTTCAGACTGATGGTCAGTACACAGTACAGACTGTTGTGATTGTGGTGTACAGAAGTAGGAGGTAAAGGTCACAGCAGATGGATCTACAGACTGGACTGAGCTTTTGAGGGCATCAGTGCTGCTTTAAAGACAGTTAACAGGATTATCTTCAAACTGATGTCTTTGGTTCCTCGGTTCTCACCTGTCTGCATACGTAGACACTTCCCATCCTCAGCACGTGATCTGTCTGTCTGTGCCCTAACGCTTGATTTATGGCAGAAATCATGTTCACGATTACTCTGATCAATACTGTGATCACGATTATTCCTCGTGATTAATCTTTTACTTTGAAATCATCATACATGTCTTGAACTTGAAACAAATGATTTGAAAATTCTTTACCAAACTCCCAACACAAATAATCAAAATAAAGCATTTTTAATAGTGATAATATATATATATATCATATATATAATATCATATAATTCTACTGGACAATTATACAGTAAAATAAATAACACACTATACATGTTTAAGTAACTGATACAGTGCTAATAAATTAATCAGTACACAGGGTGTCCCGTTTGCTTGAACTCGACATTCTATGTTATGAAAGGTCCACCAATAACTCTTTTGTTTCCAAACTGTTTCAGAAATTCCCATTAAGTTTGTTATCCAGTATGTTCACACCATCAACACTTCCTCCTGTACTGTGCACTGATACATTACACTCAACCAACATCCAGTGCTATGTCCACGAGGATAACTGAGGACTTTTTCCCCCAATGTGTTTGATATCCAATTGACCCATCTTTTTTTTTTAGGACTCTCCTTATCACTTGTAATGTCTCTGATTCTATGAGGGTGCAGACTAACACAGGCCTCCTTTAATGCATGTGAAGCAAGCTCCGCCTCTTTTTGAACTGCTGCCGATACGTTACCATGGAGAAGCCAACGCACTCAGAGGAAAGTCCAGGATGCCAAGTTCTGACGGATTTCCTGACAGTGGCCTGAGCCAGCAGACATTACTTAGTAGTGCTGGGGAGAGAGTGCCATCTTACCTGCCCAGAGAGAACACTGCCAATTTTTATTCTCCCAAGCAGTCAAAACCTGGGATTCAAACTGACGATCCTCAGAACATAGTGACAGCACCTTAGTCTGCTGAGCCACTCTGGGCCCCTTTACTGAAGACTTTAATATCTCACTGCGCAGGCAGGCAACTGATGGGCGCCGGCCTCCACTCCGACATCCGCGGATTATTGTCATCAGAAATGAACACCCATCTACCTGCACTGTAATCATACATGTCAGTCTTTTACACAGACTGAGGTATTTAATCACCTGATCTTCATGTTAGTCATTCATGGTTGTTTTGGTAAAGAAGCAAATGGGACTCCTTAGTAAATAATAACAATAATTATTTGTATCTTTGTTTCCAGAGTCATACAAAACCAAAATCATGACTGAAAATGTAATTTTGATTAAGTGTCCAGCGTTGAAAGTTTCAAACCCCTCCCACATCACTGACCGTCTGACTTGTATTTAGCAGCACTTCACGTGAGGCTGCCGGGTTGTCCTCACACATCTGAATCCTCCTTTAACTCCCGTATTCTGCTAATCTGATGGGATTAATCTGGAGTGCCAGGCTGCTCGTCCTCTTATCCTGACCTGACTTTGGCACTCTGCCCTGCGCGACTCTCTGAGGCACCTGTGCCAAGAAATGAAAGGTGAGGCAGCAGAAACCTGCCTTACTAATCCACCCACTCACTTCCTTCTCCAATCAGATTAAAATCCAGCAGGAGCCAAAGCTGCTGAGTGATTTCTACTAATGAGAAGCAGAGGAAACCCTCTGCAGGGACGTTCAGAGCCATCTCAGGTCTCTGCTGCTCGAGCATTTGTAAGATTTGTACTTGAAACTGATTACTTTTACTTTCATTAAATTACGAGTAACTCCTTCATCTCCTCTGTCCTTCAGAGCTTCATGGCTTCTTCTCAAAGGCTGTGTTCAAACCTCTCTGTACATATTTCTGTGGTCACGAAGTAGATGTCAGTAACTACATCTACTCTGGTGACCTGGCTTCAGGGTTGCCAGGTTTGTAGTATTTTGACTGCTTTTAATTATACTATGACGGCCCAAACACTACTATAGTCACATTGTAATATTATTAGTCACATTAGAAAAAAAAACTGGAGCTGGAGATGAATTACACAAACTTTCTAATGATAAAATATTCAGTGGGTGGTTCTGAAAATATAGATTAGAACAGAAAAGGCCAAATATTATGTTTTTATGATATTAAAAAACTTAGTTATGTAGAAAATGAAAGAAAAATACAATACTCTAGATTAGATTAGATTTTGGGTTAGTTTTAAGTTTGTGTAGAGCAGCTTTCTGTTAGACAGTGGGATGGAGAATTTTTCAGCACTTGGCAACCTGCGAGTCTGCTGTAGTGCCCTTTGTGGCACTCTTCTTGAACACCTTAATCCCCTCTGCTGACAGGTTTGCTTTTTATAATCCCTTTGGATTAGGTGTAACCCTCTGCTATGTTTTAGTTTTGGATTACATTAAAACTCGCTTTTACAGTACTGACACCACAACCACTCGTCTCTGAGACCTTCTTTAACATCTGGATGAGATTTGAAAACAGTTTTGTTGATGTATTTTCACAGACATGACCAGGCCATTTAGGTGACCATTGAGTTGGGCAGTGTCTACCTACCTGGAACATGATGGTGTCTACAGGGAAACATTGTGATGGAAAATGTCTTACAAATGACTATAAATACATTTTAAAATGTTTTTTTTATTACTATTAATTAAATAATATAAATAATTATTATATTTTCCATTCACTGCACATCCTCCCCTAAACACTCACTCTTATACTAAAGGTAAAAAGGTTTCCAAAACAGGTATCAAATGTGTGGCAAAAAGGAAAAAAATATAGTAAAATTATTATAGTTTTATAATATAATAATTATATTATAGTTTTTACTACATATTGCATTAAATACTATTCATTATTATTATTATTATTATTATTATTATTATTATTATTATATTTGCCATGTACATCCTCCCCTATTCACCCACTTTTTCATTACTAGAGTTAAAAAAAGTTGCTAAAAAACCTACAGTGTGGTGAAAATGAAAAAAAAAGTATTAAAATTAGTTTTTACTTAATTTTGATGGCATATTTTCTGCAGTTTGTGAAATATGATTCATTACTTGTTGAGAACATGATGTTAATATTATTTTTTGTGTTTTTTGTAGCCTTAAACTATAGGGCAAAATGCCGGTTTGCCAGCTAGCATGTTAGCAGTTGCGCCATGACCACAGTGTCACTTCTTCACTGCAAAGCACTCTTCACTGATCAAGAAATAAAAATAAAAAAAACATTAAAATAGAAATGTTCGAGTGCACAGTCAGATATATGTGTATAGATGAGGTAGCCAACGTTCCCAACAAGCAAAGAAAGTGAAAGCAAAACTACCATCAGTCAGAGACTGGCAGTGATTGGAGGTGGAGGGCATTGTGATGTCTGTCAGTGTTTGATGATGGAGCTTCTGTTAATCCAAACCTTAAAAAATGTGATCATGAAAAGTTTGTTTTTGTTCAGAATTTAATTAAAAAAGGTGAAGAGTTACTTCATATTTCAAGCCTTTTACGCTGGTCACTGTGGCTTTTATGAGTTAGCTGGTCAATCAATGATGGTCAGTAGTAGCGTTGGCACTGTGGGCAGCTGCTGGGCATCTCCATAAAGCTTGTGAGCAGATGGAAGCATGAAGTGCTGTAAAATCTGCTGGTAGGTGTTGACTTTGGACCAACATCAGCAGCTCAAACCATCACAGACTGCAGAACCTGCACACTGGACCTCAGACAGCTTGGACTGTGTGTCTCTCAGACTCTAGGAGCTGATTTACTAATGAAATGATGACTCAGGTCCAGTTCTGGTTCTGCTGAGTCCAGGTAAGACACTTGTGATGATGTCTCTGGTTCAGGAGTGTTGATATTAGGGATGTGAGGGATACCCAGTGTTTATAGTCATTCACTGGATTGGTTTGCTTTACATGTAATGAATATAAAATATACGAGTTTACCTTTCTGTGTAAAATTATGAACAACAATGAGTTTTCCATCATATTCTAATTTTATGATGCACATTGAGTTACAGTGTTTCTATGTCTCAACATGTTCTCTGTAAAGCAGTACATGAGGAATCTTTCTTGCTGATTTTGTATCTTTATTTGCTGATTCCTTCGAGACCTCTGGCCCTACAGCCTCCCACTTCCTGTTTCTGCCTGTTGATGGAAACTGACTTCATCCTGTCCAGAGAGTTGGCGGGTTGTCTCTTAAACCCTGACCCAGGGTCAGGTTCCTCTTTCCAGTCACAGTATTGGATAAATCCTTCAAACTGCTCTGGGATCAGTTCAGTAGAGCAGCTGTAATTCGGGGCAGGGAGGCTTCCGTCATTTGTTTGTTCTCAGTTCCTCTCCAGCACACTCGTGATGTGATGTTATTTCTGTGCAGTTAACACTGCTGAACCACACTGGTCTGAGTGGCTAACTTCTTACTGAAGGTTTCAGACACAAGAGCATTAGCGAGGTCAGGTAGTGATGTTGGGTGATTAGTTCTGGACACTCCATCTCATCCCAAAGGTGTTGATGGGGCTCCGTCACTGCTCCACCGGCCAGTAAACCACTGAATCTCTACCACCATCCTGTAGTGACGTTCCTGTGTCCCAGAGGTTCATCTCTATGGGAAAACGATTTAATCTCCTGTCATATGTCCCAGGTATACATTTATCCTTAGAATATCTCTGGACGCTTGGTAAAGAGTTGAAATGTAAATATTATTACATGCTAACACTGCAGAGCATTGAACTGAAACCATTACACGACCTGGGGGTATTCCACAAAGCAGGCTTTCTCAGTTTAGCCAGGTAACTCAAGCCCGTAGTCGTACCTGTCCAATGAGAAAAGAGCAACATGACGTTCCTATTGGTCAGTCCTCAAAGTATGGCTTAAACTATCTGGCTAACTTGGAAATCCTGTTTTGTGAAATACACCCCAGGACTGTTATCTGTTTGTAGCTGAACTATTAGCTGTTTTTAGTTAAACTGTTTGCTGTTTTTAGTTAAACTGTTTGCTGTTCTTAGCTAGACTGTTAGCCACTTGTATCTGGACTGTTGGCTGTTTGTATCTGGATTGTTAGCTGTTTGTAGATGGACTGCTGACTGGACTGTTAATTGCTTGTAGCATAAAGCTAACAGCATTACAGTATGATGCACAACTTCAGTATTCAATACTTTGGGACTTTATATCCTCGTAGCTGACGCTCGCAGTGAACATTCGCCCTATTCACAATCCCACAATTCCATGCGCGAACGGCAACATTCGATGTAGTTGTTTACATAATGGCAGCAGTGAATGTGTCGGCAGGAGAGTTTAAAATGCGTAGAAACAAGCCAATCAGGGTTCTAGATGTTGTGTACAACAATGCAGTAATCGGCAACGGCTAGACAAACTACAGCAACAGAAAAGATCGTACTATAGGTTTCCTAAAGATACCACATTAAGGAAAACTTGGGAAGATTCCATCAGGCATGAAAACCGGTCAGCAAGTGACTATGACCGAGTGTGTTCTGATCATTTTGTTGGAGTAGGTTACTGCAAACATTCTTTTATTCTACCCTAATTATATACCGAAATATATACTGCACTGATAAATAAATAGGCCTCTAATGATATAAACATACACTGGCTGGCTTGATTAGGCCATGCAGGGCCCTAGCCTAGGCGTGGCTTATGTACTATTTCATAATGTGACATTTGTAGGGCTATCCACCAGTTTAATTCATTTTTGGCTATTTTCATAAAAAATGTGTACCACAAATTATTGTGCGTGATATTGTGATATTGTGTGTAGCTTAGTATTGATAGCTAACAACGTGTTTACACTAAAAACCCACTGCATAAATTGAAAATATAAGTTGACACAACAAGATATGATGTTTAATATCAAAAGACATATTATCTGCATATAGTTACAAAAGCTAGGACAGGACCTAAAACACCACTCTAAGGGCCTGTTTCTCTGGTTCTTCAGCACAGTTGAACTCTTAGCCTGTAACATCATTGCCTCATTGTGTTCCATCATTATAACCACAGCTAAACAAGGCTAATCTGCCGAGCGATATTAGAAAAGACAAAAACACTCAGTTTCAGTCTAAACACACAGTCAAGGCCTGCTGGGAAGAAGCCCAGTGTCATGTCTTTCCACTGCATTCCACATGTGCTAGTACAAACAACAACATTTCAACTTTCTTTTCATGTTTGTGTTGTTCTGAAGTCTTTACTGGCGTGTCCAGTTTGTGCTCTGTGGGTCTGATATTAGCAACTTAAATTGAGAGAAAAGTCTAATTTACACATACTGACCTCAGGTGTTTGTCTAACCAAGACATGTTTGAAAATGTAGCTTTTTTCTGTTCTGGAGCTGTTAGGCTATCATTGCTAACAAACAGTAGAACTCAGTGGTCACCCAAATAGCCCAGGCGTGTCTGGGGTGGGCTTTCATTTTATAACATAACTGTGGCTAACGTCGAAACATAACCCGACCCTTAGACATGCACCAAAACCCTCAGTGTAAACAGAGCTGCTAAGACAGATCTGGTCCAATCTGATTGTGATCGGCTTTCAAACCACTTTCAAATGTGGCTTAGATCAGATTTGCCAAAATCTGTGGTTTTTGACTGTCCAGAGTACAAAAAATTTATCTGGATACAATCTAGATAGACTAGAAATCAAATTTGGGCTGTGTGAAGTTTTAGGGCCTTTTCACACCAGCACTGTTTGGTCTGGTTTAAAATTGGACTCTGGTTTGTTTGCTCGCTTGGTGGTCTCAGTCCAGTCCCAAACAAATTCTGGAGCAGTTTGGTTGTGATGAGAACGTGATCTGACCCAACTATGCTGCAACTCCACAAGTTTGAGATAGTCAGAGAGCCGGTTAGTGCTAACACTGTCACTAACCCACCACAGACTATGTCACACGTCACTTCCTAGTGTCACGTGGTGCTGCCTCACATCAGATACGCAGAGCTGCAATGCAGAATGGAGGCGTGGCTCGGGACAGGTAAACACTGCAGGCAACAGGACAGCGACAGATTTAGCTCTTACTGCTGCTGCTCCAGTGTTTACTTTCCTGCTCCAGCGCCAGAAAGCGCTGACCAATCAGAGGAGACAACGTGTTCACGTGGTTTGTTGGGGCGCATTTTGAGGTGTTTAGGTTTGTGCCTGTGTGAAAACAAACCAAATAGCTGCGAAAGTTAAGCAAACTCGTTCTGATTCAGACCAGAGAAATGAACTACAAGTGTGAAAACACCCTAAATGTAGGTGTACCAGTGCACTACTGTGTTTACACAATAATCATTAAATTGATAAATAGTAAGTTTTATTACAAGACTTACAGCTTGATACATCATCATTTATTAAAAACCATTTTGGCTTTAGAGACTTTTCCACCTCGTCCTAGCATGAAACTCTTGTTGCAATATTTATTCTTTTTTTTTTTTTTCATGCAGTGTTTTTATTTGTGCAATTTCAAAATGTGCAAAAATGTTATTTGCAAGAACTAGATACATGTAGGTGGTTTTAATGTTATGGCTGTATTTAACGCTTAATGTTCTTAAAGCTTCCTCTTTTTCACTCGTGCTTTTCCTGCAAAGCTGAGTCTGAACAGTACGTTCTGATCCCCGCCTGCGCGCGCGCGCGCGCGCGCGTGTGTGTGTGTGTGTATATATGAGGGGTGTGCTTGCTGCCTGTATGTTCTCCACTTCATTCACGTTTTGCACGTCTTGCAGGTTCTGATGCTGTGTGCAGTGCTGGAGATGAGATGCTCTGTGCTCTGTGCCAAAGCCGCTTAAACATGGTCACGTGACCTGATTTATATTACAGACACCTGTGATTAATGTGTGACAGTTTATATTATTAATTAGGGAGCTCTATTGACTAGTGTGTGGACATCACAATAGCGACCGACCTGCATGGAAGCTCCGGTTCTAAATATCTGCTTTTAATGACTGAATACATAAAAAATGCCATCAGATGCCTACAATTAAATTCTGACAGTATAAAGATCATCCGAGATCTTTTGTTTTGTTTTCAGATTAGCCACAATCCCATAATTATTCTGTTAATTAAGATGTCTTACATATATTTTGTGAAATGTGAAACCTAAGACACGACTAGTGCTGTTTAAATGGTAAATATCTTGAATATTTCTTAGCTAGTCTGCTTTTGCATTTCAGATTATTCAGACTATTCCTAATGTAGCAGATTTATGTAGTATTGGGAGGCATATTGGGGTTGCCAGGTGTCGCTTTTTAAACAGTTGGTTATTTTGAAAGTGAAGTCGTAGGTAAAAATTCACAGGTGGCAGGTTTTGGGTTTTTGTACGACTTTAAAACGTTTCATTGCCACTAAAAGCTTAAAGCAAAGTATAAAGCTTCCTGTCTCTCTTAGGTAGACTTTCTAATGTCAGAAAATGTAAAGTAGATATGTTTTTAAAAAGTGTACAGTTATGTAGGTATTTTCTTTTCTCACTGTCTTATATGACATTATTTAATAAAATAAATAAATAAATAAATAATAATAATAATAATATATACATACCTGCATACATAGACATACAAACATATGAAATGCAAGTAAAACATAGAATAAAAAAGTAAGACTAAAATAACATTTAAGAGTTAATACATAAGCAATTTATAGCTTCTTCAAATGTCTGTGATTGAGTGCTTTATATTTGGAACTTCTTTAACCTTGCTGAGTGTACCTTTCAGACAGAAATATGGACTGGTGAATTTTTAGGGATCTGGCAACCCAGGTCAGGCCAGTCTGATTCACATTGGCATGTTTTTGCCCTGTTTTTAGTTCTGCAGCATGTGCTTGACAACAGTTTATAGTCTTCAGTAAACTGGTTCTGTACATCAGAACCTCAGGAGCTCTCAGAGCATTTTCTGACTTTTTTCATTTTACATTATTTCATTATTTACACTTCAGCAGCACATCATTAACCAGAAGTACTTTTATAAATGTAGTCTTTGCCGTCTGTAGGAGCAAAACACAGTACAATAGTGCAAAAAACTGCAAATATGCAGTAAAATATGACTAACACAGTAAAACAGAGCAAAAACTTAAAATTATAATAATATACAATAATACTGTAACATCAAAAAATCACAGTGTACTACAGTAAAATACACCCATATACAGCATAATATAGTGAAATACTGCAAAATACAATAAAATACAACATAATTCAGAGAATAATAATAAAATTAAATAATTAATTTATTGTTTTATTAATCTATAATTAATAAAACAAACAGCAAAATAAAGAGAAATACAGAAAAATGTAAAATATGTTGTCTATATGGACGTTGAAGTGAACGGTACATTTTGTAATGTTTATGTGTTAAAAATGATGAAATCTGTGATATTTAATCTAAACTCTGTTAAACTGGTTCTGCTGTGGTGATTGTTGGTAATTTGAGCTAAAGTGTCAAATTCTCTTTAACTACAGAAATATTACAGCACACTGTAAACATGGAGGTGACTTTCACATTAACTTAAAGTGAAGGAGGGAGGAAGGAGGGTGGCTGTTAAGTTTAGAAACAAAACACCACAAACTTTAGAAAAAAACCTCCTGAGAACAACCTGTACCTCAGAGAGGAGAAAAAAGTCTCAGAGAAACATCTGAAAGGTCTGGTGTGAAAGAGGAAGAGTCAGGTCAGCCCACAGGGAGGTTCGGCATGAGGACAGAGCATGTACACAGCATGAGCACAGCCGTCAGCCAATCAGAGAGCGAGTGATCACACTGAAGGACCAATCAGAGTGGAGTATGAAATAACTATGTACAGAGCAGAGGAAGAGAGTCTGGAGGGAAAAAGTGATGACTGGACAGAGGAAAATGTCTCAGAGAGAGAGAGACAGAGAGAGAGAGACAGAGAGAGAGAGTGAGAGACAGAGAGACAGAGAGAGAAAGAGACAGACACACAGAGAGAGAGAGAGACACAGAGAGAGAGATATGATATATATGATAACAGATTTAGAGCCTTTCTCTCTCAGCGCATTCACTGTCAAACCACTAACCCCTCTGTCTGATCACAGCCAAATCACTGTGTTCAT